>VUQJ01003246.1:60086-71933 GCA_015108635.1 Andinoacara biseriatus | reverse complement strand
GTCATTTTGTTTCTTCCCTGTTCCCAATCACAGGGAGATACAGGGCATTTATCCACTGACAGCACTTTTTAAATGGTGAGAGTGATAACTGGAGAACAACAGCTCCAGATTCTCATCTCAAAGCACTAATATGATGAGACGGGTGCTGGGTGCATGGGGGCAGGCAGTATAATTAAGGTCTCTCCTCAGAATGTAATCTTTCAGGGAAGAGTCTGGGCGGGGAGTGGGAGAGATGACGGGAGTGCAGGGAGAACAAAACACTCTCCATCTGGGAGCAGCGAGATGAAGGCCTGAGAGCTGCTATTCCACTGGGGAGGTGAGGAGCGAAAAGTGAGGTAAATGGAAGGTAATGCTAGGCTGGTGAAGCCAGCCAGCCTCTTTCAGCTCCCCAGCTATTCAACTCAATCCTCTGTGGAGCCCCCATCAGAGCTGGTGACTGCTCCTGGTCCCAGAAAAAAGATGATGGCATGAAAGGGGGGAGGGAATTGAGCAAGGGACAGAAAAGAGTGTGGGAGTAGAAGATAATGGATGTTTGTTTATTTCACACACACACACACACACACACACATTTGGGGAGCAGTAACCAAGAATGATCATGGTTGCTATGCATCCCTGAAATTTTTGTTTTTTTCCGAGAGTCAGTTGCTGCTATGTACTATTATTACAGTCAATCAGATCTGACATTAAATTCTCATCAAAATATCTCAGCAATCACGTGAAATATCAGCTTGCTCATTCAGTGCAAGAACACTAACCATTAGACAGCTATTATGGGTCAGGTAGATTGTAAGGTAGTACGTAGAGAACCTGACACTTGTTTTATCAACCTTGTCAGCATAAATTTTCACTGTTAATCTCCCCAATGGCTGTGCGGTTGGTTGCACTGAATATGTTTACATTTGAAGGTGTCACCCAAATCTGACAGGTCCTGATACGACTGCTTCCAGGAACATGATAATTCTCACTGCAGATGTTTCCAAGGATACACAAGGTTGAAAAGCTGTTGAGCTGCATATGTTTAGTTAGTTAGGCAGTGACATCACGTTATCCAAAACTTGGAAAACTCGAAGAAAGTCGGCATGTTAATCAACCAGTTCATCAACAAATTCAGCTCAAAACAGCCAGGGGTGGCAGGAGAACTTCAATGATACGGTAATGATGTGAGTGAATGCACATACCTTGGAACATGACAGACATTTTCTTCTTGTAGATGGCAAAATCAGTCTCGAGGAAGACACAGAAAATGACCCGTTTGATCTGCACGGGAAGAAGAAAAGATACGGAAGAGCAATTAATGAGCATGTTCATTGCTGAAAGGTCTCTCTGTGAATTAGATGAAGAAAAACTAACTGGACAAATTTAGATCTGACAATAGTGGACGCCATTCTGTAATCTAATTAGTTACCCTGAAGTCCATCTAAACAATACAAGCTGAGATAACTTTTGGCAAATATTACACCACATTACATCAGAATGGGCATTATTTAATGGTGCATGTGATAAGAGCATATGCCTCTCTATGTGAAAGGAGTTGAAATCATCATTAAAGTTAAGCAATAAATTAGAAAAATTATGAGAGGAATAGCAAATTAATTATAAAGTCATAATTAAAAATGTTGAAAAGAAAAACATGGAGTAATTTTGTAATGAAACCTCGTTTAAATGCCACAAATACATATTTTGTGTAATTAAAAACCGTAAGATTTTGGCTTATTATTTCCGTTTTAGTATCATAAAAGATGAAATCTGAGAATGTTTTCTAAACTAATATCAAGGATGGTTTCATTACCTAATGAACTTCAGAGAAAAAGCATTTGTCTTTAAAACAGTCCGATCTTCGGGACTCTATCAGTGCACTGTTTTATTTGCCATAGTTCTGTCTCAGGTGCTTCTGTCTACATGTAATCAGAGCCTTACCGGTGGGTGGGTGGGGTACCATCTGTTTCAGGTTTCCTCATTGTTTTTGTCACTCAAGTTAGTTCTTTATACATCTGGTTTTATGTTTGTCATGCTAATAAATTTGGCCCCAATCAGACCCCTCTGAAACTGTGTGATTCATAAGAGCCCAAAACAAGTCAGAGCTATAAACCAATTTGACTGATGATCCCACAGACTATCGTCTTTCGTTATTGCCATGGGTTTCTACTTGCTGCTAAGATAAAATAAACAAATTCCTGCAAATGTACTTCTGTGAAAAAAAAAAGCTCTACAAAATTCAGCACCGGGGGGGTTATGAAAGCAGAGAGGCTCCTTTCTATTTTATGAACAAAACAAACAGCAGACAAATGCCTGAATGAGCTCACTGACTACTAGACTTAAGACAGATCCATTCACACTGTGCATGTTCCACACTGTGATAGTGTGGCTAAGAGAGATTCACAGAACTCAGAAGAAAGAGGTCACCTCTTTCAGTTTCACCCTTCTCCAGCGGAGTCTTAGATGTGCAGGCATCAGTCACGGTCACAGAGACGCATTACACACCACGGCAGCAGATAATCGCTTGACTGAATAATGGCAATTTTACACAACAGCTATAATGCTAGCTATCTCTCTGCCATCCTCCTCCGTGCAGGATTGTATGTTCCAGTGGAATAAAGGGGGCTCACCAGCTTTAGCCCCATTCCTGACCCAGCCCAGCACACGGATCCAATTCAAAGAGATGCCCTTCTGGTGCTCATAGAGACATATATCTATTAATAGTTTATGATCAGTGCTTTGGAGTAAATGTTAGGAGCTGCATCTAGGATGGTAACATTTTATTTTGCTAGATGTCTTGGGGGGGCTTTGTTCATAAAATGTAGACTCACTCTCTCAACCCTTCAACCCTGACAGAAAATGAAAGAATGCTTTAAGCCTCCTTTGAAGTCGTGGGCTCGCTGACAAACAGAAAAAGCAATAATACGCCAAGATAGTGCATACCACTGGGTGCTGGAAGGCCACAGGACAGCAGCTCCCCAGGAATTTCCATCACTCTTTTGTGACGCTCCATTCTAAAACCGACTGCCCACTGTGAAACAGGATGAATCATGGATTCATGCGCATCATCGCACAGAAAGGCTGGTGTATGCATGATTTGGACACACCAATACCAGCGGTGCTGATTACATTTTGCGTATGCTCTATTAGATGTGAAAAGATGGGGAATATTGCTCTGAGGGAATATGAGCTGAAACCAAAAAACAAAACAGAAAATCTTTGTATCCATGTCATGTATATGCTCTGTTTCTCTCTCCCTGACTGTCAATCTCTTTGTCTGGTTTCTGTTGCTTCATGTCCACATTCTGCACAAGGCTCAGGCAAGTTCTTTTATTCTACAGATCAGAACTACATTGTATGGTCTTTGACAGATATCAGCTAGACCAGGATGCCAAATGAAACCAAAAATGCCAGTGCTGAACATTGACATTCAGTCTGTATCTAAACACACACTGTTGCAAAGAATTCGTAAGAGTCAGAAAAGGTGATCTGAGACTTTTTCTTTAAAAAAGTAAATTTCACTAGTTTGTACGTTAAAAACAGAGGCAGCGTGTCACCTGTCTGCACAGGTATTGTAGCGTAAATATAGGAAAACAATCCACAAACAGTTTGTCCCTGAATAACAGTCAGGCTTGTGTGCACCTGATGGTTTTAAATCATGTACACTTTAAAATATAATATTTATATCATATGGACTAAGAACAACACAAATCATTTTGTGGGATGATGCACAAAATATGAGTGTTGTTATTTTGGACAACATGGTGAAAATTGGTTCTACTAAAATACCATTTCTGGCCAACCGGGGTGAAAGTAAGCATGAAATGAACACTGCAGAGTAGAAAATGTTACTAAATACTTAATATTTCTGACTTTGGAGTGGAGATCCAATATTTTAGTTTGAGGATGTGAATAGTGTCTGTGTGTGTAAGATGTGCACCCTGCGGTTACCAAGGTTGGAAAAGTTAATGGAAGACTAATTAGAAAGCTGGGATCACTGCATGCTAACCTGCTCGGTCATTACTCATCCCTGATTGGAAGAATTTTGTTAAGGTGAGCACAAAACGACCGGGTCCCCTGGCTGTATACGAGGTGGACGTCATATTTACAGAAATACTGCACAAAAAGGTACAAAACTCTATTTTGGCTTGACCTATCTTTATTCAAACAAGACTTGATGGAGCGATCCATTGAACTCATGAAAACTAATGATTAAAGTGTTGAGATGATAATCTCAAAGTAGAATGCAATAATCTGAAATTTATTTAAACACTATGGTTATTGAAAATGATACAAAACAACACATATTTGAAATCTTGCAAATCTACTGTTTTTTTTCTTGCTACAACATATTTCAGCAAAGTTAGGAGAGTGGCATGTTTACCACTGTGCTACATCACCGTTTATATTAACACCACTCACTGAGCATTTGGAAACTAACTGCTGCAGTTTTGAAAGCCAAATCTCATTTTAGCTACTAAACAGCTGACAGCTTTCTTTGCCTATTTTTTCATTTCATTGTGTTTTCAGTAGTGTTTGGAAATTAGTCTTTTACAAGGAAGCCACTATTGTAAAACACTATATTGCCTAAAGTAATCGCTCGTCCGCCTTCACACACATATGAACTTGAGTGACATCCCATTCCTAATACATGAGGTTTAATATGATGTTGGCCCACCCTTTGCAGCTATAACAGCTTCAACTCTTCTGGGAAGGTTTCGGAGTGTTTATGGGAAGTTTTGACCATTCTTTCAGAAACATGAGAAAGCCTGGCTCACAGTCTCCAAAGTAATTCATCCCAAAGGTGTTCTATCAGGTTGAGGTCAGTTGCAGGTCAGTCAAGTTCTTCCACACCAAACTCACTCATCCATGTCTTTATGGACCTGCTTTGTGCACCCGTCCCACAAAGTTGGGAGCATGAATTAGTCCAAAATGTCTTGGCATGCTAAAGCATTAAGAGTTCCTTTAACTAGTCATTTTACTTGGCCTACTACTTCATGGCTGAGTTGTTGTTGTTCCCAATCACCTCCAATTTGTTATAATGTCACTAACAGTTGACTGTGGAATATTTAGTAGCTAGGAAATTTCACGACTGAGAGCGACCCATTTTTTCATGTTGTAGAACCAGTCTGCATGCCTAGGTGCTTGATTTTATACACCTGTGGCCATGGAAGTGATTGGAACACCTGAATTCAATGATTTGGATGGTTGAGTGAATACTTTTGGTAATATTGTAATATGTATTTTACTATGAACTGAAGAAGCCTCTGGGATAAGAGGTGAAACGTTTTCAAGTCCAGTCGCCTTTTCTTCAAGCTCTTGAGGCCACCATGACCTGGATGACTGAGAATCTACACTGACATTTTGGTCAAGTATGTTGGGCCTTTGACTTACTGAAATAAACAAGGTCTTTCCTGAAAATACTGTCATCTGGATGGCAGCATACATGGTTCTAAAATCTGTATATTCACAAATTGGCAAGGTATCCCTGCCATATTCCCTTAAGCACCCCCAATTGCATTACAAATCCTGGCTTATGAACAGTGCATTAATAACAAGATGGATGGTTCTCCTACTCTTGAGCCCAAACACTGAGTATGTATGATTTCCATAAATAATTTTGGATTTTTTTTACATGAGACCACAGGACAGTTTTTGACTCCACCTCTGTCCATCTTAAATAAGCTTGGGCTCAAAGATGGTGGCAGCATTTCTGGATCTTCTTTATTTTCTCTGCATGGACAGGTTTTAATTATGATTTGTGGGTTTAGCATCATCTAACTGTCTTAACTCATTGCCAAGTCATTGATTTCCACCATATTACTTTTTAATGTAGTACTGCCTGATGGCCACAGCCATTCAATATTGTTTTAAATATTGCCTTGGGCTTTGCGATTGAGATTGCCATTATTTCTCCAGACTCTCTGAATCCTTAAATATTACATAACATATAGGATAACATCTCCAAATTTGTTATATTTTAAGGCAGAAAACCATCATTTTAAACTATCAGCTGCCCCCCCCCATGTAGTTTCTCACAGAGTGGTGAGCCCTCTTCCCCACTTTAGCTTTGATAGATTCGGTCACTGTGGGATGGTCTTTTTATATCCAAACATGTTTCTGACCTCACGACTAATTAACCTAATTAATATTTCCCAATAAAATCTCACTCTTTTAGCATTTGATAGGATGTCTTTGAACTATTTTCAAAAATAAATAAATATATGGTTTAAGTGTAAGTCTATTACAACATATACATTTTTTTTTACAGCGCAATTATTAATAAAGTGCCTTTTTTCAGCTATTTCACTTACTGTAAATGCCCTCCAGAACACTAGTCTAAGGTATAACTTTCTATTGTAACTGTGAACAAACAGGTCTCATCCAAACTATCATCCATAGGGATGAGACAAATTAAAAAGGATAATGCCATGGGTTCCTCCTATGTGTTTGTAGCTCATTAGGGTGGCATGTGAAATACTGAGAAACACAATTTGGGAATGGCTAGGTCTGTCACACTGTGCCAGACACATGTGCTCCTGTGTTCATGAGCTGCATGACACAATATGAAATTGCCATTAGCAAACATCTTGTGTTTTCATGAAAATCTGTACGTGATTTTTAATTCGTGTATCGGTGGTTCATCATTGTGGCACGGAGCTCACCAGGTGCACCAGACACCTACTGGCTGGCTAACAGATAAGCTGTCATAGCTGGCCACCCATGCCCATAATTACATTGGAGGCACTGCCAGCAGAATCTGACATGCAGGCTCCACACACGCACTTTTGCTACTTGCATTTCCTTCTTGGTTCTGTCACAAACAATAATAGGGACAGGTTGCCCTAGCATGTCTCTGCCAGCTGGAGCCCGAACCCAAGGGAGATCTGTGTCTGTGTATCCTATGTTGCCTCGTTACAGGAGCACTGGCGGATGTAGAATCCTGAATGCTTACATCCAGATGGACAACAGTGACAAGAGACTGATACACAGCATTAGCAGGAGAAATAATTAATCCCCTTTATTTGAAAATATTCAGGGTTGTTGTGAATGGACACTGGATGGAAGGGAACCTTGGCAGGTCACCAATCTATTAGAGTAGCGGAGCACATTATTGTACATATCACGCATACACACTGTATATATCATGTTTGTTTTGTTTTCGATTTATTCAACTCTGATGCGACAGACGTGACATATGAGTCCTTTGTCAGGTATCATACACTAGAACTACATGTCATTGTTTGAGACTGATTGAATAATTTCAGGGAATTATTCCTGAGACAGAAATATCTCCATAAAACGCGGCCGTCTAGCTGCATCATCAAAGCCATAATCAGTGAGCACTCGTCTCCTTTGTTGTCAGAAGCGCTGAATTGGATAGAGGGTTCACTCTGCGGCAGGTGGACCATATCCAGGCTTTATTACTGACGTAATTACACACAGCTGTGTCCCCCTCACCACTGGTGCGCAGGGCCTGCAGCTTGGAAAAGCAAAGGAATAACTCAGCTTGGATATGGTATCTATAGTCAGGGCTGTGTAAACACACAACCACACCTAAACAGTCCTAGATCTTCCATGACCACGATGGCACAATGCCTCGGCACACGTTTTTGCTTCTTCGAGCCTGCATGTCACTATGAAATCCCCGATGGCTGCTCCGTTTATCAAAAGTAGAGCTGAGGTTGGGAGCAGGACCGACAGCAGCAGCCAGGCACTGGCACTAGTTACGCAGGCAAAGCTGCGAGTGGCTTCTCCATTTGACTTTGATTGACCTCTCTGCTGAGAGAGCTCCAGCTTCACCTGCAGCAGACTGGTGAATTATCATTTCAAAGAAGTGCCCAGAAAAGGTTATCCCTTTGAACAAAATGCCTCCATCCATACATCAAAGGACGAGCTTGACAGTGGGCTTTGAGAAGGCACAGTTACGACCAAAGCCTAGAAGAAAGTGCTGAGCTCAAATTCTTACTTCCAAAAGCCAGTCGACATTAGATGCCCACAGTATCATGATAAGGGCAAGGGGGGATCATCAATGAATTCAGCCTAATATTGTGAAACAGACCTAAGATTTGGATAGATGCTTATGTACACAATTATGCATGAGTGCTCAGTACAGTGTGACTAAATAGAAGTGATAACATTCTGGTAAGCTGCCTGGTTATTTCATCAGTGTAAAACATCACAACCCCGCTTCTAAGGCTGTGCGCAGTGCAGAATATAAAACATTTTGACAAGAAAATGCTGTCTTGCTAGATTTGGAAAATTCCATAAGATAATATATCAGCAATTTGTATGTTAATTCAACAAATGCTGCATGTGCCTCACATATTTTACACATTAGAGCTGAACAAATAGTTCCCACCGTATTATTCAGGCTTCATTGCTGCGTGGCACTGTAGACGAAAATTGGAGTACAGCATGCTTCAGGCATCCTGCATTTTAGCTCACATTTTCAAAAACTGTTCTCTCAAACTGAAAGAGACAGCATTTGACTTTCACAGGCTTTGAGCCATTCCTGCCAGCTCCCACTGCCAGCAGCACAAGCTCTGTGCTATCTGATTAAAAAAAAAAAAAAAAGACAGACAGACATAACTTCAGCAGGAAAAAAAGACACAATTCATCCATTGTATTTTACCTCATATTATTTTAACATATAATCTTTCTGGAAGAGGAAGGGAGGCTTTATGGATTCTAAATTCCTCTGTATGTTAAGAACATCCAACACAACAGCTGTAATATTCTAAAGTGGCTGCTTTCCTTCTCAAAAATGAAGAAGAACGTGACTAATGGTGCAATAGACTCCCCTGACAAATTTGCCAGTTAATACGAATGGTCAAATAATTATAATGATGGAATACCTGTGTTGATTCTATAGGGAATAGCGTAAGCGTGAAGGAGAAAGATTGGGCCATTTTCTAATCCTAAAGATGAGAAGCACAACTGTGGATGAGGTCACAGGGGAATGATAAAGGAAGGACGAATATAAGGGATGTATCTATGATCCATGGCTGCATCGGTAATGATCTGACCTCTGGACTGCCGCTGGCCTATAATAACCTATACTGATGAGCTGTGTGTGTGTGTCTGTGTTAGGGCAGAAGGAGGTGTACTGTCATAACTTCTTCAAATGCACAAGAATGCATAAAGTCAGACTTTATTATTTAGCTAAAATAGGAAATACGGTATTTTTCATCTTGTTTTGAGTCAAATTAATGCAATTAACTCCTTTATATCGAATGAATTATATCCAACCTCACAACTAATGGCTGTCCGTGGAGCAAAATACACTTTCTGTTTTCCTACCCTATCATTGCTAGCTTTTATTGCCCACCAGTTACTGATAGGCATTATTTGTCATATGGCACGAATGTCACCACATGTCCACGTTTGCGTATGAGTCCTCATGCATTTGCTGATAAGGCCTTTAGGGTCCAGTAACATGGCCCCAGAGACCAAATGGTGGCCATGTGCCAACACTCACAAGCGAAAAATGTGTATTCCCCGGCTGGCTGGCAAATCAGCCAGGCTAAATAGTGCTTCAGGTTCCAGTCACATGGGCCTAGGGACCGAATGGTGGCCATGTGCCACCCATTGCTCACAAGGGAAAAATATGTATTCCCTGGCTGGCTGGCGGGTAGTTGTTGCAGCTTCATGGCGGTAGCTGGGTGAAATTGGTCGCCATCTAGATTGCTGCTGCTGCCCACAGAAACCTGCAGCATGTACTTTAAGACACTGACTTGTCTGTGAACGCTTACTAACTACTAGCCAGTTACTTTCACAGTTTCACTACTGCTCATGGAGCAGCTGGCAAATGTTTGAAGACAATTCGAGGTCTTCTAAGCTCACTATGATAAGATTACCACAGCAATCAGCATGTGACCAAAGTGATTCAATTCAGTTCAATTCAATTTTATTTATATAGCGCCAAATCACAACAAACAGTTGCCTCAAGGCCCTTTATATTGTAAGGTAAAGACCCTAAAAGTGATCACAAGAGGTTTTCAGTTTAGCACCATATATTTCTCTGTGACCTATTTCTCCAGCAACCATTTACCCAGTGGTTGGGATTAGACAGTTTTCCCTCGTGGTTGTCGATCGGTCTCTGGGCCTATGTGAGTGGGGCTTTAGAGAAGCACTCTGAAAATGAGGTGATGGCTGCTTTGAACACAAAGCTGGCATCTGTGGTCAATCTTAAATTTATTTTAAACCCTAAAGAGAAATTCTAGTGGAAACAAAAGGCATATATCTTATACAGCTGCCGTAAAATATTGCTTGCTTGGATTTCTTTCTCTACATGAGTTTATCCCTCATGATGAGCAAACATCTTTGCTGCACTCCTAATTCCCATATTGACCACGAATAGGTAGTATTAGATGTGAAGCTGAAGGACTGGAGCTTCATATGGATCTGTCTGTATCTGCTCAGAGGTTAGAGGTTATCTTACTGGGTTATCAAATCCATTAATACTGTATTTTCATATTTCCTGTTTCTCTTTCATCAGTAACTGCTCAGGCTCTGGGAGGAGGCCAATAAGTGTAAACTCATCTGCCTCTGAGGGAAAGTGGTATACAGACATCCTGAACCTGTAAGACCTTGCTCAGGTTGATGAAGTCATAACACAGTGTTTTCTTCTTTTTTTTGTCAGATACTGATTTCACACAACAAGAGTGAACAATTTCGGGTCCCACAGCAGCAAATGTATGAAAAAGACAGTACCATGATATCCACTGATGTTTACCATTGAAAAAAAATGTCCTCTGTTTCCAAGATAAATCATTTTGTACGCAGGATTTTTTGCAGCAGTCAGTGTGTGTCTCTGAATGATTGTTTGGCATGTCTGGCTTCTCCTTTTCAGCTGCATGTTTGCATTGCCTGTGCCTGACTGGTTCTGAAGGGGGTCTCCTTGGAGGAAATATGTGGTGTGATCCAGCCAGGTCCTCTCCACTCTGAGTATTATACAAAAGCTGCCAGATGAATGGAAATCCAATCACAGCTCCCGAAAGCAGAATTCCCTGAACTACACACTGGCTGCCATGAACTGGAAATGGAGGACAAAAGGGGCCATGGAGAGGCACAGAGGACACCGGTGATCTATATTTTATCTGAGCAAAAAAAAATGTCAGTGTTTCTTCAGGAGAAAAGGTACAACCATGAGCAGGATCTATCTGCGTCCTCTGTATTAATCATTCTCTATAACAACTCAATACTTGAACATGATGATGACTGAGACAGTGCGTGGGCACTGCTATCTCTCGCTACACAGAAATGCTAATAATTTTCTCTAAGGTGTTACCCACTGTTTTTTTTTTCCTGTGGATCTTAATGCCAAAAGGTCAGGAGGCACAGGCATTAAAAAGTACACTGCTTCACACACACGTTCTTCTAAGTGAAGCTATTACCCCGGTGCTACGATTATAATAGGCCACAATTTCAGGCAGAAATATTATTTTTTTCCCCTTTTGTTACTTCATCCAATGTCTGCATTAGGATTGACTGAACCCTCAAAGAAAAGATTCATTAAAGCCCTTTTTGCTTTCAGTTCTAAACAGTGAAACAGTCTGAGTAGTCCTCAACAGTTCCTTATTTAATGTCAAATTTAAAACCAGTTATTTTTCTTCTATCTGCCATTTTCCACCCATTTAGAGACAAACTCAAAAATTTAAATGGTCTCATCATATGTCTAAAACCATCCTGTGATATCATAGGAAGAGTTAAGAGCGATTTTCATTTTAAAGGATGAAGAAAGAACTTGAGTATTTAAAAGAAGTGACCGTTTTCACATTAAAATGCCACAACGGCCGCTGTGAGGATATGACAGATTTACACACTGCTGAAGAAAACACAGGATGTGAGTGATGGCAAAGATACAAA
>VUQJ01003246.1:21511-40846 GCA_015108635.1 Andinoacara biseriatus | reverse complement strand
TGTTCCTCTAAAATATCATTGTGGGCCTTGTGTATTAGTGCGTGTTTTTTGGCAGTTATGGTTTTCTATCAGCCTAGATGGAAGGGGAATAACACTGTATCCTGTCAGCCAGTGCAGATGAGACTTGTCTACACTATATCAGATGTTGTGCAGCTATGAAGAGGGGGGGCAGTGAAAGATGTTGTCTGTCACTCTATCTGTGATATTGCTGTGATTAAGCAGTTCTTGAGGCTCTGATACAGTTATCAGCAGTAATGCTGGAAGCTGACTGAAGAGACACTCCAGCTCAGGGATGAGAGTGCCGGCTGATGGAGTGGCTCGACTCCCAAGGCACTTGAACTGACATTACATTAACACCCTGTGCCAAGGCGCAGGGAGCAGCAAACAGGAAAACAACAACAACGCAAAATTAATCGCTGTGGTCAAGTCACACTGAGTGAAAAGCGGACTTGGGGAATAAAATGACATTCACGGGAAAAAGCGTTTACTGTGATGAAGGCAGGGAATGATATTTCAAATCGCATTTGTCACTCTTGACATTCAACTCAGTGACTGACTTTTATATGTGTTCCATTTTGCCCAGTTTCTCACTTCATTATGTATAGTGAAGGTGGAATAAATATCAAGCTTATATTATTTGTCAAAGCAGACATATAAAATGATATTAGAAATATGCATACAGAAAGGTTCTGTTCACATTTAAAGAGAAGTAACGGATAAACCAAAGACAGAATAGAATAGAATAGAATACAATAGAATAGCCTTCATTGCCGTTATACATCAGAAAAAGATAGATAATAAATGGGTTATTAAAGCTGAAGCTAAGATTATATAGAGTGGAATGAGAGTCCTGAAAGTTGTTATCAGTGAAAGTTACTATAGTGTATGGGGCTGGCTGGGTGGGGGTGATGGAGGCCACAGTTTGGGGGAAAAAGCTGTTTCAGTCTGTTTGTGCAGGATTGTATCTTTTGCCTGATGGCTAAAGTTCAAACAGAGGGTGACTGCGGTGTGAAGTGTGTGAAATTATGCTACAGGCCTTCTTCCTCAGATGGTTGGTGTAGACATTCTCTGGGTGTGGGAGATCCAACCCTACTACACACTGTGCAGTCTTTAGTGTAGGTCCTTTAGCTCGGCAGCTGTGCAGTTTCGGTGTCGTTTGTGCAGATGCTCTCAGTGGTGGTTCTGTAGAAATTCAGCAGCAGTTTCTGGAGGAGCTGCGCTTGCTTGCTTGCATCTTTGTTGGGCTTTTTTGACCAGGTTTGAGGTGTCGAAGGTCCATGTCAGGTGGTTGGACAAGGTCAGTCCAAGGAACTTTAGTTTCTCCACACTTTCAACTGCTTCTCCGTGTATGTGAAAGGGAGAGGCTGTATCTCCTGTTCCCTTGAAGTCATTATTCTAATATAAATGAAGATTACAAGCAAAAAATGAGCCAAGCCAAGTTGGATTTTATAATGCACCAAATGTTTCTGTGGGTGACAGGTCAGACTACAGGCAGGTCAGTTTAGTACCTAGACTCCTTTTACTACAGAGCGATGCTTTTGGATGATTCCTAAGTTTTTGTTGGCTGTCTCGTTGGAAGACTATGTTGCTCCAAAAATCCAACATTCTTCCAATCCAACAGCATCATGAAAAAGAATCTCTCTTTTCAACTGTACTCATTAACCAAATTAGTTGTGAGCTGTTACTTTTTTGGTCTTGTGTTGCTCCTGTCATAATGTAACGCGTTGTAGTTGAATTGTTTTCAATTAAATACGTATAAGGTTGAAATGGTTTGCAAGTCATTGCAGTTTGTTGTTATTTACATTTGACTTAGTGTCCCAACTTTTTTTGGAAACAGGGATTTTTTGATCCAGTAAAATAATGTGTGTAGTCTCTGTATTGTATAGCATACTTGCACCCTGCTTATCCAGTAAGGTTGTGAGGCTGGTGTGGAAGAAGCACATACTGTAGGCAGGGTGATGCACACTGAGCGGTGTACAAGAAATGTTTTTTAAATGACTGGATTGGTGAGAGATTTGTGTAGTCTCAAGAGTTTCGGCTCGCTTCACCATTCGAGTAGTATTTTTCTGCACTCTGCCCTGGAGAAAGTACAAGTAACAGTAGAGGACATGACAAGAGCAGGCCGGCAGGTTCGGCTGTCAAGCTAGCCATCCTCTCTTTATCTCTGTCTCACCTGTGTCTTGGACAGTTTAATCAATCCAGCTCTTTGTGAATTTCTACAGTGACATTTGATTAGTTGCCCAATTAGAAACAGCATTGCTTTAAGGCCTCTTTTTCCCCTGCAAAATGCAGACTGAGGAAGCTCAAGACCAGTGAAAAGGGAGCAAATAATGATGACAATACCTGGTGGGTGAAGTAAGAGCTGAATATAAAGTGGGATCCGATTTTTTTCTAAACCTGGAGGTATTTGGAATGTCTGAGAATTTTGAAATATCTGAAAACACAAAATGTGTATTTTGTGCACTTCTAGATGAGCAGCTGAACTAAACCACTTTGTTATACCACTTTAATGTGACATGTTCTTTATATAAAAGGCTTGTCTTTTGGAGATGTTTTCTATCCATTTTTGAGACACAGATGGATCTTTATCAACTTGTAAACCTTTTTAAACTGTTATAATTGCAGCTGTGTGTCACCTTCAGAGGAGAACATTACTTCCTAAGTAGCACTGTAATAGCAGGAGACATGACTTCAGAAGTGAGTGAAAACTTAAAGTGTCAGAAGTCAAATTATTATTCAAAGCAAAAAGGGGCTTATTTAGCATCAAATCTTAGCTAGACTGGAGATTTTGAAGAGGGAAGTGCATGACACTTAAAGACTCTTTGCAGAAACTGGGTAATTTATATCGATAGCCTGATCAGGCAGACCAAAAGTGGTCACACCATCAGAAGATCAATATATCAAGCTTTGCTCACTGAGTGAAAGTTAAACAGCTTCACCAAAACCACAGAATTTGCTCAGTAAAGAAAGCAATACTACAATTAGAAAAAGTGGGGTCAATAAATGTCTGGTTGCCTTCTCAACAGAATAAACACTGGTTTTAAAGCCACTTTGCTGGAGGTAAAACAAGGCCTCATGTTTGGAGAGAGATAAAACATTATTTCATTGTGAATGAAAACAAAGACCAATTTCCTGATGAATTCAAGTTTGAAATTTCCTGCAGTAACAGAAGCGTCCATGTAAGAAAGAATAATACTGCAGTGTATCACACCCACTGTGAAACACGGTGGTGGGAAGACTGCAGGTGTTTTGTCTTCTCTAAGTTGGACATCTTTGTGGAGAAGGATTCAGACAGTAACAGGATAATAACTCTAAATGCGCCTCAAAGCTTTGCAGAAACTACTTAAGAGCAAAGAAGTGTTGGCTGTTACTGACTTTCCTCCGCACTCACCTCTACACAAGTGAAAAGTTTGGAAGTACTTAAAGATTAAAAATGACTGAGAACATTAAGGATTCCTTACATCACAATACACTCAGGCGGTAACATGTTTTGCACAAACACAAGTAGACCATGCCGCTTGAGTGCATGCTGTTATTATTATTCTGCTTTTTTCATATTTTCTTTTTTCACTGGTGGAGTCAGGCTGCACTGCATTTATAAAAACATAAACACTGCACATACAGCATTGTCAAAAGTCTCGAGCCACCCCTCATTTCTTTATATTGCTTAAAGTGGTCTTGAACAGTAGTTCTCCAGGTTTTCCGAAAGTTTTTCTTTGGACAGTGGCTGCTCATTCATTAGTACCTGACCATTTTCAGAAGAATGTTGTTTTGTTTGCCATCAACACTGACCTATGACTCGTTCAAACACAAAAAAATGCATCTACTGTAACTTGAGAGATGGATCAGTAATGTGTCTACATATAACAGCAGCCTGCCACAAAAACACTTATTTGTTCCCATTTCTTAATTTAAATCTGTGAAAAATACTAAAGATAACACAGAGTGAGTAGTACCAACAAGCTGATTCCCAAAGAGCTATCAGTTGAGAATTTCAGCATGGTGTGCTGAATTTTTGAGGAAACTGGAGGACAAAACTAAATGTGGCAGGCCTAAAAAGTACCTACAGCAGATGAACAGAATCTGAACGTCAGTTTCTAATGAAATATGGAACAAATCCAGCAAAGACCTGACACAGGACTGGAGACATACATCTGGCCTTTCAGTTGATCTATCTACTGTTTGCTGAAGCTTAATTAGAAGCTTCTCAGTGTGTTTCTCAGGTCTCAGTGAAAGAGTGGCTGTCAAGAACCCATTCTTATGGAATGGAAACAGAGAGGTCTGCCACATTTCTCAAGAACTGGACTGAAAATCAGTGGCAACACGTCTTACGGAGTGTTGAATCTAAATCTGAAATTTGTACAGAGTAGGTCAGGAGAAAGATCCAACAGTGAGTGCTTGTAAAACACAGTGAAGGCTCTGTCATTGTTTGGGGCTGCATTTCAGTCAGTGATATTGGGGATCTTTGTCAAAATTGATGAAACTATGAACAAAGAAATGTACTGTCAGATTTTGATGCACCACGCAATACCATCTGGAAATCGTCTGATGATTTTTTTCAGCATGACAATGATCGCAAACACTGCTAATGCAGTGAACGCATACCTGGATAGAAAAACTGGAACACTGTCAGTCATGGATTGGCCTCCCCAGAGCCCGGACCTCATCATCATTGAAGTAGTGTGGGATCATTTTGACAGTGAACAAAAGGCAGCCAACATCCAAAGAAAAGCTTTGAGTATCCTTCAAGAAGCCTGTAGAACTATTCCTGAAGGCTACCTAAAGAAATGACAAGAAATCAGCCTTGGAAAGTTCAGGCAGTGCTGAAGAATAAAGGTCGTCATTCCAAATACTGACTTTCAAGCTTGGTAGGCTTGTACAAACATTTTTATTTTCTTACAGTACCAGTCAAAATATCAACATACTTTTGACTGGTGCTGCATATTATAAATGAAATATATATTGTATTTACATTTATGTTTTCAGGTATTTCATAAAGTCTCTGTAAAAATTTCTCGTTTTCCTTGCAAAATATAAAGAAATAAAGGGTGGTCCTGGTCATATCCTAACAGTTGTCTAGATGCACGTCAGGGGATATCATTATTATTATTTTTCACAGTGAACAAAAGTTTAGTAGAATAAGTGGCAAATGAATAGTTTTAATGATCCAAAGTCCTTGGAGAGTCCATACACAGATGCGTCCGGTAAAAAGCTGATGCAACACTATTGATGAAAAACATGTTTGCCTGAGCTCATTTCCTCTGATAGCAGTATAGATTCTTTTCAAAGACAGGTTAATGCTTATATTGGCTGGATCTTTGCCTTTTAACAACACAATTAGCAAGGCAAAGGTAGGAACAAATCACTTTCACTTGCCCTAATTGATTTCTAGTCGTTGTAATTATGACTATCAATTGTGAGTGGCTACAAGGAGGGCACACCAGCTTGGTCCCAGTTTTAATTTAGTCCAACTGAGTGGGAAAGCATCATGGCGGTAAAAGGACGAGCCTAAGATTACACACACACACACACACACACACACACAGACACACAGACGTCCTGATTGGTTCAGTTTCTCACCAAATTTGCAGGGATGTGATTCGGCATATGTTCCTGCTATGGGCAAACGTGTGAACAGGTGGAGCAGAAGATGGTGTGAATGGCTAGATACATAGCATGATAGAGGGAGCACCTTCTGTCACAATCTTGAGAATAACTTAGGTCTAATGAGCCCCATGGCCACTGCTGACTTCAAGGGTCATGTTAATGAGAAGCTGGGATTGGTTAATCACACAGCTTTCACTGACAGATTGAGCTCCACCGGCTCTATCTTCCATCACTGCTTTGTCTTTGAGCACTGCTGAGGACTGTTGAACACTGAAGGCTGGTAATTTCATGCTATTGCAGGGATTTGAGTAGAAAATAGGGACTGGTTAATTCAGGAAGAATGCTATAAAGAACAAAAACAACTACCTTTTGCAATTTGTTTTATTTTTCTTTTAACAAAACCTTTTATGAGCATGAAAATATAAATAGATTTACCCTTTAGTACTTGTCCACATCCAGCAGGATTTATAGTCCCATGTTGGTGTCCATTTGCTACCAGAATGAAAGACCAGCCCAGAGATACCTGAATGCAGTCCTCTAAAAAAGGTTTGTAGCCCAAACACAATGATGTTATGTGCAGGTAAAAGCCTTCCAACCCGTTTCTGCCTTATATACTGTATGTTTGCATGTTTCATTTAATCACTGCACCTATTGCCCATTTTCCTAGCAAAATGTAAAGAAATGAGACTTTTACACAGCACTACAGGATACTGATTGGTGGAAACAACAACGCAGTTCAACCGCGACAAGGACAAAGTGTGAAAAAACCCATCAAAGGTGAAAAATGCACACATAAGCAAACACAAGCAAAGACAATGGCTGCAGATGACAGTTTCTTTTGTAGTGAAGTGAAACTGAGCGTTCAAAATAAAGATGCTAGCGGTAGCAGTTTTTTCTGACAGTGCTTCCTGGTGACAGTACACAACTACAAAACATGGAGTATACTCTCCAAATATCTGTGTGACACCAATTCACAACCAGAAAAAGTAAGGCACTTGATTATTTTGTTCAACAAACCATCTCTAATCATCTACCTGACAACAGCAGGCCTTGGTGGAGGCTCTGCATAGGGAACGCTACGCGCACTGTGGGAGAACACCGTGGGCCCTCGTGGAGTGACAAGAGCTAACAAACACTTATGGGGCATGCTCTGAAAAATGCAAATCATGTCAGCACTCACATAGCTCCACCTAACAAGACTCTGGTGGTTTCACGCGGCATCATCTGTAACAGTGACAAATCCCAGCATGATGCAAATTAAAACAGTGTATGAGATTATTTTCACTATAACGTACCACCTCCACTGATTCATGAACCAATAAATTTCGCCTAACAGAAATTGCTCCAAGCTACTACAGTATACTAATAGATTCTTTGGTGAGACGCCTGTTAATAGGATTGGTAATAGCAAACATTACTCCATCACACATAAGCGACATCCTGATTAGAGTTTACAAGCACAGATACATGCACACACACACACAATCACTGGACCACACGTGCACGCATACATTTCATGCATTTTTTTAGGCTGTTCCCAGAATCCCAACAGCAGGTCCAGAGCAGTGTCTTTGGTGTTGGTCACTATTGAGGTCTTCGCCCCCAGGCCTCATTCATCACAGCTGTTTCTGTCTGGATCAGAGCATGCCTTTTTCTTTTCTGCAGACTCTGCATTTTAAGTTGCCCAAGGGAAGAAGATGCAATGATGGACGCACCAGTCAGGGCATCTGCTGCAACGCACTGCAAGATATCCAGTCAGGGTTTCTCTCCCTGACAACACATAATCATCAGCAGAGAGAGAAGTGCCTGACTGAAGAGTCACACTCTTATCCTGAGACTGATAGAACTGTACTGTGAGAGTTCCTGCTTAAGAAAAAAATTGGCTCCGTCAAAGACGTCAAGTAAGTACTGAGGTGTAGTTTAATCTTGTAGCGCTACCTCCAAAACAACAACTTGCAATACATTCTCTGCAGTCTTGGATATAACCAAAAAATGTTTCATTAGTGTCTTAAATGTTAACACAAGCAGGGCGAGATTATGTATTGTATGCCAGCTCAAGTGCTTAAGGCAGCCATTCTAGTTCCTCTCCATCTCCCTTTGGGGCAAATGAAAGCCTCAATCTATTACTGTGACTCATTCAAGGCCATTTTCACACCTTGACACCTTGGCCTGATGAGAGAAACCATGCATAATAATTGCATGTGACTCAACAAGCTGCAGGGACACTGTTAAGTAAGCAGTGTGCTTCCAAATGCATTGGTTGATGTAACTGTGTTGACGTGTCTGTCATTACTCAGTTCTCATTTAGCTGGTCGCTGACATCTTTAACCCCCGAAAATAGGCATGGCAATGACAAACTGGGCGGCTCTGGTATTAATAAAGTATGAAAAAGGCGGTGTTCGAATCTAATTATTAGTCTAATGCATTAGATGTGATCACACAGGCTCTTCAGTGATGAGGAAATCATCTCCCGTAAGACACCACACTGATAATTACAATAACATTAACCTTTGCCTTGTTAATTCAAGCCCTCATAACAATTCACCTCAGGTCACAGACCTCTTAAAACATTCCTTCACCCTAGCTTTGCAGGGCTGTGGAAACACTGATGTGCTGTAGACAGGAATCAACTTGTACGAAGCATACACTGTTTCTTTAAAATGACTTAAAGATGAGTGCTGTATTCTCTGCCTCCTGGAGCATATTTCCTTGTTACCTTGTCAACTGTGGTTTAGTGCACATGCTCATGCACGTGAGAAGAGTTTTGAGTGAGGACAGGTTTCAAACCAACACAATAATTAGAATACCTCAATGGCAACAAAAATGGTTCATTAATCTATTCAAGTCTCACCCTTAATGACTATCTTTACTGCACTCGTGTTGCGCTATTTGGATGCTTCTAATGATCTGTGTGTTGTGAGCAGACAGAATTTGCTGTTAGTTACACTTCCAAACACACACACGCATACACAAACTGCCGGCCGCACCTTCTCTCCTGCCACACAATCAATCTCAAATGAGCTGCAATAACAGCTAGCGAAAATTAATATGGATACCACAGATAGTAAACACAGACATGAGCATAAACACGCACACACACATACACACATGCACACGCACAAGGAGATAGAGATCTCATAATAAACTCTGAACAGTGGAAAGGTTTCAGAGGTTCCAGGTTTCTGTTCCCCTGACAGCATTATTAGATCATGTGCAAGAAAATCAATTATTTTCTCTTCATTAGAAGATTACCTTTCAAATAAAAATATTAAAGTATCAAATTAAAGTTTAAAAATATGGTAAGCAAGCCTTCTAACATTTCTGTTCTGAGTGGTGCAGCTTTGCTGTAAACTGGTCCGTCTTCAGCGTGTTTGGTGAGCATCGATTTTCACACGTGGAAGCTGAAAATGAGGCTGTCACTTCACATGGTGTCAAGTACCGTAACCGAAAAGGCATGTGATTTTATGTGAGAAAAATACACTGAAATGAGCTGGCGTTTGAAAGCTGGAACATATAGCATGCCTTATTACCCATTAGACAGGCAGAAAATTCTCAGCCTGAAACAGTGAGGAAAAAAAAAGATGCACACATCAAAATAATCAGTCACATTTGGGATTGACACGACTGTACGATTTTGACATGTGGGGTTATTACTTGCCAATCACACCAGGCTGCTCGGTGGGTTTTCTTCTTTTTTCAGTGCACTACGCAATCTTTCATCTCTAAACGAATGATGTGAGCTCTGCTCCAAGCAAAAATGCATTATGTATCTTTTAAAAAATGTCATCATATTCGTATCATGTTAACATTACCTGTCTGTTCACCAATAGACCTGTTCTATTTGAGCCCAAATATGTCAGTCTTCGAAAGATGGCTAAAGCTGATATTACAGCTTCCCTTGCATGGGGAAAATGAAAACCTTGAGAGCTACTGCTGAGATCTACTGATATATCCCATGTAATTAAGGTTCAGGTAGGAAAATGCAATATTTTGTCTCCAATTCAAAACTTTTTTCCTGCACGTCATTATAAGTGATGCTGGGCTGATGAGGTAAACTGTCATTATGAGACACAAGGGAGGGGTCAAAGCATAATTAAGGCTCATAATATTTACCATTATAGAGCTGTGGGCTGATTAATAGGGAAACCCCTAATAGCAGCCAGAAAGGCGATGACAAAGAACACAAGTTAATATGGAAATGGGGAATAAAACTATAATATTAACACAAACAAGTAATCACATTAACATTTGCAATTTCCATTAAGTCTTAATGAGCTATAATTGATTGATCTCTCAACAATAAGGTAAATGGGCTTTGAGTGTATTTGGGTATACTGTATGTGGACATGCATATTTTATTACATTGTGTTTGCCATAAAAAATTAAAAAGAAAAAAGTATCCAAGTAGCCG
This sequence comes from Andinoacara biseriatus, assembly GCA_015108635.1. NCBI lineage: Eukaryota > Metazoa > Chordata > Actinopteri > Cichliformes > Cichlidae > Andinoacara > Andinoacara biseriatus. The sequence goes on along the minus strand of VUQJ01003246.1, from coordinate 30,828 downwards.
TGAACAGTAAGATTTGATATGCATATAGCACAAGATGCCCTCTGACTTTCCCTGATTTGCATCTAGATAGCTTTAATTATGAATAAAAGTCAAGTTACCCGATTGGATGGGATAGTGGAGAATCGATTGGGTAGCGTGCATAATGACAAAGGGCACAGCAAACACACTCTATCAGCTTGGAAACCATATCAGTAGTACAGCAAGTAACGATTCCAGTGCACCACATGCTGGAGGACTGTACACGCAATTACTTTTAAACATTTGTAGTAATTAGAGGACTTATCAGACCTAATTTTTGCATCAACAAATAAATTATCCCATGTAATACGGTCTGAAGTCATTTCACTCAAAAGGAAAAAAGGGTGTTTATGTTGAACGAGAGCTATAAATTTGCCTCTCAAAAATTAGAGGATAAAATATGGATACTAAGGTCGCATTTAAGGATACCTGATGTGGATTTATGTTTTCCATAAGCTCCAAAAAGAAAATAAATAAAATGTGTCCTTTTAATTTTAATGTAGCTGTATAGATTTTTTCTTTAAACTAACTATTTATTAAGCATGGAACTCATGTGGAATTAAAATTAGAACAGTATTCACATTGCCTGTTAGTATTTAGTCAAAGCCCCTTTCTCAGCCTTTCAAAATATGGTTAAAAAAATATGGTTAAAATATAGTTTAAAAAAATTTGTGTTTAGTTGTTTATTTTTTGTTGTAACAATACTTCTTGGCAATAAATCTCATACTGTTGGAAAGCCTGTTTATTCCCCCTTAAATGGAGCCACATTTGTAATTGTGTGTTGAGCAGCAGAGTAGAGTATGTGGGTTGTGCTAATGAAAAACTTGCCAAATCTTCTCTGCCACTGCCAAACAGCTTATTCTGCTGCTGACTCTTTTTTGAAGTTTATTGGATTGAATGACTTAAGTCTGAAGAAACACGACATATTGGCAAGTTAACAATTTATTAATTTAACAATCAGGAACCTCAGCAGCATGTGGAAGAACCACACACAGCCACAACAGCCTGGCACCTCCTCCTCATGCTGATCAGCAGCTTGGTCACATGTGGTTGTGGGATGGGATCCCATTCTTCAACCAGCATTTGTCAAAAGTCAGTCAGTGTGGGTATGTTGGTCACTCTGGTATGAACAGCACATCCAAGCTGATCCCACAAGTGTTCAATGAGCTTGAAGTCAGGACTGCAGTCAGGCCATTCTATCCTTGCCACTCCCAAATTCTGGAGGTAGTCTCTGATAAACCTGCTCTGTGGGTGCGAGGGTGGCATCTTAGTATCTCACTGCACTGAGATTGCCTCCAATGATGAAAAGCCTGACTGTCAGCACCTGGGGTACCAGAAGGTGCAAACAAGAGTAAAAACAGAATAAACTGGTATTGGCAGAGATTTGGCAAGTTTTTCATGGGAGCAGCCCACATATTCAACTCTGCTGCTCAATCTACAAACACACTTTCCTTACAAATGTGGCACCATTTAAGGGAAAATAAACAGGCTTTCCAACAGTATAAGGTTTATTGCCAAGAAGCATTGTTACAACAACAACAACAAAAAAATCATCAATCAAACACAAATTTCCTTACTTTTTGTGCCCTTTATATATACTGTAGCTTAAATAAACTGAAACAAGACTCAGACTACTCTGTTTCTACTTTAGTTCCAATCATAACCAAGAACATAACATTATCATTGCCCAAGAGCTGTCAGAACCCTGTTTCTATACATTGTGCATGCAATTTTATACAGTGCATATTTGCACTCAGTTATTAAAATTGCGTGTGAAGATTCATAAAGTGAGGTGAACTGCTGTAAGTCACCACGTGAAAGGTTTTAAGGTTATCTGTAACCTGAATAAAACAATATTTAGTTAAAACATGAATATATTTACTGAGCTTTAAACCAACACACAGAGCAAACAGCTGTGCGCCCATGTGTGTGCATCAACCATTAACATACAAAGCTAAATTTGGCTTTAGGTATCATAACATGTTGAATCCAAACAACACACAGGCAAAGAAAATTTCCCACACGAACTGTCTGCTGACACAAGACTTGTAAGATTTAAACACAAAATGTCTTTAGCTTCTGTAATGCAAATTAATGGCTGTAGAACACTGGTCCACATGGGAGAACATAAAATAAAATCAGTAGTTTAGACTGCACAGAAAAGGGCATTTCTGAAGTAGTTCTATGATGGTTTTTTTGATAATGTATGCCTTATCTATACTACTAGGGCAGCAGACTGGTGCAGTGGTTTGCACTATCACCTCACAAGAAGGTGTCTTTCTGTGTGGAGTTTGCATGTTCTCTTTGTGCCTGCATGAGCTTCCTTCAAGTACTCCGGCTTCCTCCCAGAGTCCAAAGACATGCATGTTAGGATACCTGGTTACTCTAAACTAGCCAAAGGTGTGAATGGTTGTCTGTCTCTCTGTTTCAGCCCTACAACAGACTGGCAGGGCGAACACTATGATAGCTGGGATTGGCTCCAGCTCTCCCAGACCCTGAATTGGATAAGCAGAGGAATATATATATAAACTGTTAGAATAGTAGACATACTAATTATAGCCAAAGTTTCAAATATTGAGGTTAGCTTATGTACACATAATCCATGCAAGCCCTGCTCTAAATACTCCATTTCAGATGTATTATTTATTTAGTTATTTCCACTCTTGGACACTGTATGATGTCAGGGAAATGGAATGTCCTCAATATGTTCGGACAAACAGCTCTGGCTGTGAGCACAGCAGCCCCACTCACTTCCTCTTCAAATCTTCTGTGTGCCGGTTAGACAATCAGAGGAAAGCTGGCTTAAAGGATGCTGGCCTTTAAGAAAGGCAAACCAAAACTCCTAGTTTTCAATTTTGTGGCTCTACCAAGGCTCAGCATGAGATAAATAAACATTATTTTGAACAGTGAATTATGCAAAGATACTTCAGAGATCGAGTTCTGGAATTAACAGTGGACAAAAGGCCTCTGATGTCATCACTAGTAAAAAAAAAAATGCAAACATTAATCCAGCCATTTGTTATTCAATATCATCATTTAAAGTACAGTACTCCCCCAGTACTATAATTTACATCTGTTCTTCTCTATGACACATTAAACTGTTGTTACATATTTAAAGGTGGTAGGACTTCCTCTCACAAAGATGATTCACTGCAGCCTCTCCGGAACTGTCAGTCTTCAAGCAACAACATCGTAATGATGTAAACGGAGGTCATCCCTCTTCTAGCAGGCACAAAACACACACACACACACACACACACACACACACACACAAACAAAGAGTTTTCATATAGGCACATACTGGATAACAGTTTGATCTAAGCTGATATATGTCTGTGACAGGCCAAACGCTATATCTGCCTCGCTCTGCTCTATTGTTTATCCAGCTCTAACGGGGCCATAGCATCATTCCAAGTGCCTGATTGTACTTTGATTGTTTCCAGCCCACTTCATGAGAGTATGGTGTGGCTGCCAGTCCTGGTGGACTGAATCAGGACATAATGGGTTCATTAAAAATCGCCAAGACTGCTGGCATTGGGAGGAATGATTAGTGAGATAAGCAGGGGATATGAGCTTAATGGAACAAGAGGTGGCTCACCAAGATTAAAAGCCTTTTCCACATCACTGACGTTTTCCCTCCAATTCAGCAAATCACTTAATTGAAATTCTTTTAATTTTCTTTTTAATTTTCTTCACAAAACTCCTCCTGGAATTGCAACCCCAAGATGAATAGCAGACTGAGGTATAGCGGTGAGACAAATTTTATTACACTTAAGTCATTCAGTGTGTCATCTAGGAGCTTTTTTGACTCACTTATTACCGAACTATGAAACAATTTATCAAATATATTTAACTATTAGAATAAACCCAAATACTCACTGCTTCTATAAAAGTAATATAATGCAGTGCGGGAGAAAAGTGCTCATGGAGAAAATTTTTATTTGTGCCCTTGTTCAAAAGTCAAACATTTGAAGAGAACAAAAAATAATGAAAAACAAAACATATAATGTCAAATTAGAGAAAAAGCGCCTCGCTGATCCAGCGAGCCATTACTAAATCCAAGGGCACCGATTAGTTGCAGACTCATAATACAACCATAAAATCCCGACATCAAACATGTCAAGAACCTGCTAAGAGCCAGATTTCATGGCAATAGAGACAGGGAAATTGAAGGCTGGCTGCTGCCAGTCAAAAATGAGTGTGAGGGCTTTGTAGTGATATACTCTGTCAAGAGCTGCGCAGCCTCTGTGGTTTGTAGCATGGGCCTTCACAGAGGCTGCACAGTGGATGAGAGACATAAATAAGTCTCCTTTGTCAGAAGAAACCACAAAGCTGTCAGCTGCAGCCCTCTCAGGCCTACAATGCACAGGCTCAGTATCACCCAGAAAAAAAACGATTTGTTGGTATGACTCAAATTGACGCTGCACTATGCTTGGACTTTTTTTTTTTTTTGGAATTGACTCGTATTGCAGCAAGATGTCGATGAATGCCATGTAATGTAATACAGCAGTATCCGGCTGGATTGTATACTCTATTATTATGCAGTTGTGCACAAACATACTGCATACTGAGGTAAACGTCATGCTTAAACCTAATCTTAAATGACGTCTTTGTTAGCACATTAAAAAAAAAAAAAAGTAATCTCCCTACTACAGCCAAAATATGAGCTGCCACTGAGCCCTCTGTAGGCAGCGTGTTTGGACAATAGCATCCCTTAAGTCTCTGTGATTATGAGACAGGCTGAATCTGGGTACGGTCCAACTTGTGGTTGATGAAGGGAGGGAGCATGAATGGGGTCTGATCAGGTCAAGCTGAGAGAACTCAAACAGCAAAAAAAAAAACAAACTAAAAATCGCAGAGCCTTCAAGAGATCCCTCTCAGTCTGTCTGTCAGAAGAGGATGAAAAGTGCCTGTGCTAAAGCTACCCGGTGCTCATCCTTTAATGCCATTCAGTTTGCCACAAACACAAAGTGGGTAATTATTTTGCAGTTTGTAGTTTTTTTTTGTTTTGTTTTTTAACAGGCTTGTGTAAATTGTTTTCTACAGTCTGGAGCCACTGTTATATAAACAGTGTGCTATGACAACATCTGAGAATATTAGATGCAAAGAGGATGTGTCAGAGACAGAGAGCAGACCACTTCTAAAACAGAGCGTTTGGAGAGTGGAGCAGGTTCGAGTGCACTGTGTGTTCTGAAGGTCATGCCTCAGACAGTCTGCCTATCTTCATTACGCCCAGTCCTATTTAATGATATACAGGACGGCATCTCAGACTAAGAGCTTGGCTGTGTATGCGGGCGCTTCGCTGACAGCACATTTAATACTTGTAATGCTTTGAACTACAGCATTCAGACCGCTTGCCTGAAACCAAACTGAGCCTTATATATTATTTCATCAGTTAGCATCAAGAAACCACCCGACCGGCACGCTCCAAAAACAACAGCACGGGCGTTGATAAAAATCCTCACTGCACTTCAGCAACAATATTAGACATGGGCATATGGCTGATAATGCTTAACACGCCACACTGATATTTGTCACAATATAATGTAGGTATCAGCATATCAGCTTGATAACAAGCTTTTACCTGCTGACTATGGGTACTACAGACACTTCTAATTATTAACAATTTCAGTTCTCAGGATAATTGATATCATTATCAGTATATCTAAGAGACCTCATTATTTCATGTTGCTCAGTAGATTATATATATTTCAGCTGCCTTTGTTTGTCACAATGAGCCTGTTTTATCTAAAGCTTGTTACAGCCCGTAGCACTGCAAAATCCCATTTCCCAACAGACCCACAATTCAGTTTTTTTTTTTGGCATTACTTCTTGGACTACTTTATAAAAAGTGATTAATTTTTTAAATACTAAGTTATATTAATAGTCACATCATCACAGAATCATTACATAAAAGCATATTTAGGAAATCTGCTGGGTGGAATTCATTGTCAAGCAGCATTAAAAGCTTTATCATTTGACTTAAAGCAACATATATACGCTTGAAAGAAGAAGAAGACGTCTCTAACTGCCTTTAATGTGGGGAAAAAAAAATCTCATCAACATTTTATTTTTGTAACATTTAAAAAAAAATTTTTTAATACAGCTGACTAAATATATGACCGTGCAATCTGGCATTAGTCCCTCCCAGCACAGAGGAAAAGAAATTCGACATTTAACTTATAACACTTTTATAACACTGAACTTTCTGCGAGGAAGGACAGATATCTGACAGAAAACTGCAGCGTGAAAGTGCTGAGAAACCTCATAGCCAGACAGATATGCAAGATAATCAATAGAGTTCCCATTGGAGAATGAATGTCTGCAGCATAACCTCATTCTTTGAGAAAATCTTGTCTGCTCAGTTTGAGGTTTGCCCTCTTCGGATGAGAAAGTAGAATTACTGCGCATCAAAGGCAGAAAATTGTACCAGATTTGCCAGAATACTTTGGCTCTGTATCCTTCAGATTAGATTTGATGTCCATCAAAGCTTTTATGAAAAACTCTGTCTGTGATGTTCACATTACCAAGTGAGTTTGCTTTTCATCCACTAACTGTGAACAAATCTAATCCGATGACTTCATGAAGGGGTACATTTTCATTTCAGCAGTCAGGAGAGACTGTTAGGAGTGATTAAAAAAATATCTGCAAACCCAATTTATTTGTTGCAGAAACACGCGCATGCTGGACACTGGCAATAAACAGTGCATTAGGAGAAAGTAGAGGGTGAATCAAAATAGATATTTCTGCTTGATTGGGCCGTTTCTGCAAGCCAAAGCCTTTGATAAGCAGCCCAATGGCATGTTTTCACACACTACTCGATCCCCACTCCAGTTCACCTTTTATTCAGCAAAGAGGAAGTCATAAAAGCAGAAGACAAGTAAAAACTCATTGCAACGCTGCTTTAGTTATGCTGGTTGAGCAGGGACAGACTCTGGTGTACTGTCAAAGTTCAGCACATAAATAGTAATTCAGTGCTTCAGGCGAGGAGAACACAGGAGTGTACTGGGGACCGCTCTACAGGACGACAGTTTCTTAACAGCCTCCACTGAATGAAAAATAGGAAATATAGAGAATACAGTGAGAGCTCTATAGTGTTCAGCACTGAAATTCGACTGGATTCACACTGATTAGGCTAGAGCAAGGCAAACCAAGCAGTGTGGAATCTACCAGTGCAAACAACTGAAATAAACAGCATTATGGAGCAGTAGAGAGGCAATATCAGACATTGCCCTGAGAGAGCGTAATGGAAAAGGACTTGTTCTGTCACAGCCTCTCATGGTGATAGAATGCCACATGCTCCCTTCTGACAGTGTGATATTGGCTTGGCACGAGCTTGATGAATGTATCAGCCATAAGTCAGACAAACCCCTACCCTTCCTGAAACAGCACCCTCTAAGATGTTTATGCCAGGGTACAGAGACAGACATTGTGTAATAGGAATGGAGTCATTGTCTGAAATAGGTTCATGGAAAGTGGGTTTGCCCAATTCCTATTTCAACTATAATTTCGGAGGGAAAGTTATTACATTTTAAGGTCGGCTGCTTCGTAAATAGGATGGGCATTTAGCTGGGGTGACTTTGTAGTACCCCGCAGAGAACTGGCCAGAACTTCCTGGTGTTTGCTTGTGGCAGGTGGTGAAGTGAAAGAAAGGGGGGAAGAATGGATGATGAAAACATGAGGTGCTACCTTTCCCTGGGCAGGTGATGACCCATCCCAGACCACCTGGCTTCTTGCCAGGGTCAAGCAATTAATGCTGCCCTCCTTTGATTACTTTAGACAGCCTGAGGATACAAGCAGGCCAGCAGATAGCGTCCGGTTGAGGAACGTTGCACAAGGCAAAGAGGAGACAGCTCTGACGAAGGTTCAAGCTCGGGTCGCATTGTTAACATACAAAGCTGTTATAAACACCAGAAAAAAATGGGCAGGTTTGCTTCATTATTTTTTTGCATTTGCATAGTAATGTGGTATAAACACACTTCATCAAACTTTATTCTTTTCTACAGTTGCGCAATTCACAAAGAATTCACAAATCTCACAGAAAATGTTCTAAAACTTTTCATGCAGCAGATGACTGTGAGATTAGCAATTGGGATCCGGTTGGAATTACTTTGCTTTTCCTGTATCATGCCAGATAAGATGTGAAGTCTGCAAGAACACTGAGTGGATGTGCTACACATTAAATCTTCTACAATCCAAATTCTAGTTCCACAGCCTTCACACAGCTAGTGCCTCCTGCTCTATCCATCACCCACTTTACCATGCTGTACCATGTTGCTGACTTCAGTGCGTAGACTTACTTCTCTAGCCCTGTTGAGTTACAACATGCTAGCTTTGTCCGCTGAGGACCCACAGAGACAGATTTCTCTGTCTATCGCCACAAGATATTCAGCAACAGTCAAACAACAGCGTAATATTCAAAGGGGTGGCATCATCACATAGTAATGATAAACATCCTCCCACAGCTTTCTACATCTTTCTTTTTGCAGCCCAACAGAGCTTACTGTATGAGGGATTAGCTCCTCAGAACTCAGCATGACTCAAACGAAACCGCAGCTTCAACCTTTTACACAACTTTGAAGAGCAGCGACACCCTTTTCTGGTTTACTGAATCAATTGGCCATTGCTGAAAATATGACCTCCGTAGTCTGATCTCGAATAGCCTCGTGTACACTCTTGTTTCGCGAAGGATTTAAATATAGGTTTATAAACTGAGAAAAAAACAAGTGACTGAGGAACAGGCAAGCTATGTGTGAGGCCAGCTGATTCAGTTTGAAATTCATAGAGAAGTTAAACCTATAGACTTGATGGGGACACATGTGACATGACACATGCAATCATTAGACCCTCTTCCATCTCTCTAAATGTGGCAAACCTTATTTCAGATTACAACCCTGGGCTAAAAAGTGCCCTGATCAAGTAATTTATGCTTAGAAATAAAACATTGACTTTCAAATGCACCACCGCCTGAAGCCAGGCTTTGAGGCTGATTTGATCCCCCTTTGAGATGGTGAGAGATATGGCCCATTCCCCCTAATCACATGCCAGAGACCGTGCAATCACACAGCAACAGCTAAAGTAATCACTGTGGTGGTCTCCACCCTCCTCCCTGAACTGAGCTCCAATCCTACAACACCGGTAGTGCTGGGAAGGCCAGCTTATGTGATCCTCATACAGAAACAGGCACACAGTTGCCTGTAGCACTGTAGCCCAATACTCACAGTGAGAGCGTGTTTGTTGATGGTGAAATAGTAGTGAACCCATGCAGCTACCAATATTTGAACAAGAAGGTTGAACAT
>VUQJ01003242.1:0-10343 GCA_015108635.1 Andinoacara biseriatus | reverse complement strand
CCTGCCAGCACACATTATGGGTCCCATATGGGGCCCACCTATGTGTGCTGGCTGGGTTAAGGGGTCTTGTGGCCCCTACAAATGCAAAATCCACATTTGGTAACAGTCCAGAACTGGAGACATCTATGTGCAATGTGCAACAACATGAACTGTAACTGTTGGATGTTCTGTAATATCACATGTTGGTCAGAAGAAGTGATATATGTTTTCAGTATGTGTGTAGCAGCCAGTAAGTTATCGTGGACTTAGCACATCCACATCCACATGCATTTAACAGCTCAACAAAGGTGTGTGATCCTGATCATCCCTGGTAGGCACAGCTGATTCACATCTAGTGTCGCTCTCAGTATAATTTGTGGTAAAGATGATGGGATATGGCCCCAACAACCTTAAATTATTCCCACCAATAATTATGTATTATTGTACACAAACTCTGCTAGGAGTCCCGTCTCTCTAACCCAAAATCTTCAACAGGATTAACGTTGCCATTTCCAATATGCAAAACTGTAAATCTGACAACCACATGTGCATTAAAGTAAAATGAGGAGGACCCCATCTGTATAGTATTCTCCACAAAAACATTGGACAAATCATGTGTGGGTTTGAGTATCACTGTATTGATTATGTACTTAACAGTCTGATGTTGATGTACACAAAAATAAATAATTCAAGCGTGTTTGCATAACAAAGGCCAACAGAGAGCAGAGAGGAAGAAACACGAGGAAGTCTAAACAGGACAGGTCTGATCTGCGGTGAGAGTGATAAACCGAAGTCTGGACAGTTAATGACAAGTGTCTACCGTGTATTTATTCTAAGGAGAGGCAACATTTGCATTGATAACAAAGGTCTGACAGACAGCAAGACAGCAAAACTCTGACAAAGGGAACATTGTTTAGGTGGAAACCCAGAACTGAAAATGGCTCTAGACCAATTTCAACTAAGTTAATGAAGATAAATGATCCAGCAGATCAGACGTGCAACAGAGACTTCCAGAATGGATGAGTACTGTACAGCTACTAGCAATCCAATTAAAGAATGCCAGGACTGGCCTTAAGCCCAATAACCATCTTAAAATATTCCTACTTACCACAGTAAGTGTGCACCCATAGACTATTAAAGTTAGACAGAGAGCTACTGTGATGCCACCCACTGATTAGTGAAGTCCTGATATGTAGCTTCAAGCTGAGAGTTTTTAACTCACTTGACAAGTTTTTGGTAAAAACTAGCTGCTAGTCTCACCTTCCACCAGGTCGTCCATACTGGTGATCTTCTTGCTGCCATCTATAGTGTAGATCGCCCGCACTCCTTGAGGCAGATGCAGGTTGTCCGCCAGTGACCGTGTGAGCTCCATTAGCAGAGCATCGTACGATCGGAACCGGTCACTAGAAACGGCGTACACCAGGCCCTTGAAGTACCGGTCCCCATTGCGATAAAACCGGACCTTTTTGGCTTTTTTCTCCGAGGTGAGCGCCTGCAGGGTGCGGGTCCGGTAGTAGCTACAGTTGGCGCTGTGAGCAGGACTAGGGACCAGGCTGCTGCCCCTGGAGCTCGGGCCAGACCCTCCACCACCAGCACTGCTGGTGGAGTCATCTCTCTTGGCCCGGGTGGAGCGTCCTCGGCGAACCTTGTCACGTTCGTCGAAATGCTCCAACTCGAGGGTCTTACTCAGAGACATGGTGGATAACGGTCCAAACAATGTTCGACAGAACCCCCGCTAGACAAGATTCATCCTCTGTCAGCAGGAAAAAGTGAGTCTTACTCTAGCTCTTACTTCCAGCTCCTGATAATGTGCTACGAAATCCCTAAAATGTGCTCAACTTTGGAGACTTCCTTCTATCCATCGAACATAAAGTAAAACCAGTTGCAGTCATCAAAAAAAGTAGTTAGAAAAGAAGTTAGATTCTGTAATCCAAGCTATAATCCCATTATATCGACATGAAGACCACTAAGATGATTGGTAGTCCATTTGGCCTGACTGAAGAAGCAGTAGAGTGATGTGTAGACTCGTCATAGCATATTTAAATCAACCTTAGTCTTCATAATCCAGGTCCAATCCCAGAAACCACATCAGGTCACTTTGATTTAAATCCAGCTTAAGAACTCAAAAAAAATCCTTTATCCAATTGCAAAATCCTTAAAAGTCAGGTATTTAGTTACTGCTCTAATCCATGATGTCCAATGGTCAATCAGTTCTGGGTTGTAGCTGCAACATTTGGAAGAATAATTTCCTAATGTGTGCAACTCTTGAAAGAATGAAGTAAAAATGAGACTTTTTCTTTCACTTTAAGCTAACTGAACGTGAACATTAAGTCTGATGCATGAATCACAGTTTTTCCCAGCAAGCCTAAACCTCCAGTTCTGTCTGTGTCCTCGCAGTCACCTTCCTGCCATCTCAGTAGCTCCGCTGTAACCTCAGTGGTCTGGCTTTAAACTCGGCGCTTTGATGAGCAGACCTTAGACAACCCGTTCAATCGACTCCAGGTTTAGAATTGGGCCAATGGCTCGCAGTTCCGCTAATCCAGCTTGTTTTGGGATTTATGTCTCATTCAAAATTTATTGTCCAGTGTCCTCACCATCCCTCCATCACTGGCAAAAAAAAAGAGAAGAAATGACAATCACATGGTTTCACTGACAAGACAGATCTCTCCATCATCCTAACAGATGCTTCAAACAGGAAACAGTCAGCCTTCAACTCTTTACCGGTGCAGAAACAGAGCAGGAATACATTTTTTAAAAAGGTACAAAAGGCAACATTTGTTTAAAAATAGTTTCAGAGTTTTTTCTGGCCCAGAATGAGAGCTTGGGTTAACTTTCTTCCATCACACATCTGTTGACTTTCCTTTTTTTGACATTTTATGAAGAAAAATGCTTTTTTTTAAGCATAATTAAAGCTTGATTCAATTAACCCACTCTGGTTAATCACTGGTCTATTTTCCTTTAGTAGAAGCCAAAACCTGTTTGCTGAATGCAAAAAATTCTAAAATTAGTTAAAACCATCTACACCGTGTGAATACACAGCTATGACTTTTCATGTCATACACAGAAGTCCAGCACATCTGTGTATTATGTTGCAGAGGTATCAACTGAAATTGAGCTGGGCTGTACTCTCACACTGAAGCACAGCGTGGAGCCGTGAGTCAGCGTGGCGTCCAATCAGCCCTGAGCCAAACGTGAAACCCACCAGCATGATTCAAGTTAACATTCGCTCAACATTTGTGCAGAATTCATGTCATTCCCACTAGAAGAGCTCCAACTGTGCTGCTTTATTAACACAAATATAGAAATATTATAGAAATATAGAAATATTAATCAAGACGGTAATATAAAATAATTTCATAGGAGATTGCAACCCTGGGAATATACTGGAACCTGCTGGATCTTTTTCCTGCTTGACATCTGTTAAACTGCACAGAGCAGGTGAGGAAGGCAGGAAGTCAGACACACGCCCCACCCCTGAAACACTTCTGATGTGATTTGAAGCTGCAAAAAAAGATGGAACAAACTCCCTGAGCAAGTTGAATAACCTGCCAACGGTCTTTTCAGAAAATCTAGTCTTGGCTGAAATGCTGTGCAAGCACGAAGACGTAACCTCGCTGTCTGCTGGACTTCCTTCTGTGCACAGTTATTAGTCATCTATCAATGCCATATAAAATTTATGTGTTTTTGCTTCATTGCAACAATATAATCCTTGTAAGAGTAACGGAAACACCATAGTACTACAGTACACAATAGTATAGTACCTCTGGCAGTCTGTGGTGCAGTTTTGCCATCGTACTGCAACCAGGGCAGGGTGGAGTCAAGCAACACTGTTTCCACCACGTCTGCCAGCCCTGTCCCTCTGGTTGGGGTGGACATCTGTGCTAAACCTCTCTGGTAAGAGCAGAGCCACCTTGTGGTGAAAGTTTTTATTACACTTTGCAGGGTTTTTACAAAAAGTACCTTTAAGGATACTGCAGGCTTGCGTTCAGTGCAGGTCTGAGCTGAATGGGTTTCCACTGAAGATCATCAATACCTTTTTTGTTTCTTCGCCGCTCTTCATGTTAAATTATGCATTCCTATCAGGATGTAAAGGTGTCACAGTGTTTAACTGAAATCAATTTCCCTGCACAGCCATTGTGGGAGATTTGCATTCATTTCCAGTCATATTAGATTTAGCTTAAGCCCAGTGAGAAATAAAACCCTGCAGATTAAATTATCAGAAAACCTGCTCTCTCTCTCTCTCTCTCTTTCTCTCTCTCTCTTCATCTGATAAACAAATTGACTTTATCCATCTATCCGCCCAAACACTGCCAAGCTGCGCTGACAGCGCCATCACACACACACGTACGCTGAAAGGGAGGCACCTACTAATAATGCCGTGGAACCGGTCTGTTGCTATGGAGGCTTTCTCCTCTTCCTCCACGGTGCTTTTGTTCCGGTCAGTTCCGGGGGCTGCAGGCGGGATGAAGCGCTCCGAGCGAGCCGAGCCGATCCAGGTCTGTCCTCTAACCTGGGAAACAGGGATGCAGCAGCGGCGGGAGGCTACACCGGCGAAGGACCGGGATGCACCGAGACAGGCAGCATGGCCGCTGCTGCAGACAGACACCGGCTGAAACTCACCCCCGCCCTTCCCCTTCTCTCCGCGGCTGTACGTGATGACAGCGTCCCTCCCTCCCCCCTCTCTCTCCCGGTCTTTGTCTACCTCGCTCTACCGTCTCTCCCTCGCTGCCTTTTGTCTGACTCGCCCTCAAATTCAACTCACTTTTCTTTCATAACTGTTTAAGAGAAGGGGCGTCAAACATGAGGCCCGGTGGCCAGGCCCGGGCCGCTAGAGGGACCACTTCGGTCCAATGAATAAATTAATTAAAAAAACAAAACAATCATTTTTCTTTTCAAATAAAATTGTTGTTCCGGGTGGAGGAGTGTAGTACCAGCTTTATTAAACATGAATATAATAAAAAAAAAATATGAGATAAGTTTTGTATATAATCAATTGCTTAAACAAAGTAGAAGAGCAACAGAAGAAAGTGAAATAAAATAAAATTCTGTAATAAAAATTTGAATACAGTTAGTAAAAATCTAAAAATAAATACAAGTGTTTGATGTGATAAGCATTCTGTGTGGCAGCAGAGCTGAAACACATAAACAGCTGGATTAATAAGCTGGTAAAATAATGTTGATCTTTATTTTATAGGAATGCGAGTATCCCTGTATTTGAGTTTAGTTCTTCCCTCAGTGTTTCTTGTCCCATCCTCTTGTGTCCGTTCCACGATATTAAGTTTGTTCATGTGTCTGTGTTTCCCTGTTTAGTTATCACTTCCCACTTCCTGCTTTATTTTGACAGACATCCTCCTTTCATCGTTTCATCCCCATTACTCAGTCCATACCAGTATAGATATGCAGCATATTTTCCCCCATTGAGATCTGATGTGTTTCCAATATGTTCCATATTTCTGTCTTCTTGTTCCTCATAGTTTGCAGCTTCTGTTGGACTTTGAGTTTTGCCTTTTGGATTTCTGCAGCCTAATGCAGTGTCTCACTCTCTGTTAAGTCCGGTCACAGACCGTCACATTATTTACACCCCGACTTTGTACCAGTGAAAAAAGGTCCTTCTGATTGAATATGTTTTTACAGACAATTCTTTTTTTAACCTATTTTATTGTATCTATATTGTACTGTTTAACTTTTAATTTGAGAATTATTTATTCACTTTAGATGAAATATTTTTGTGTTCTCTGATGTTGTCTTTAATCTATTTATAACTTTATTTTAAACATTTCTTTTGCTATTATTTGCTTTCCTTTAGTTTACTTCTATTTTAATGTTTGAATGTATTTTTTCTCTTTTTTGTCTTTAATATGTTTACATCTTTTCATTCTTTGCTCGGTGATTGTTTAGGGGCTATACAAATAAAGTGAAACTGATTTATTGATTAAATGATTCATTACACTGTCCCTAACAAATATTAATTCATATAAATTTATTAAACTGGATCCCAGCAAACATAAACACAGGTGAACATCATCTCAGGCCAGTGGCTGTCAAAAAGGACGATATCAGCCGATGTCAACTTTTGTTCAATATTTATATGACAACATCCCTAATTTATTGATTTAATTAAGAAGTCTTATTAACCTCATATTTACAGCAGAGACCTGAGTATAAACACGCAGCTATGAGGTGTTTTTCACTTTCAATCCCAGTTCAGAGCAAACAAGTTAAAATAGAAACCTGAGTGTCACAGTCAAATGTCACCACCAGATGGCAGCATTTTTACAGAAATTAGAAGGAAGGCTGCGAAGACTAAACTTGTTGCGTAGTTTTTGTGTCAATAAATAAGAGAATGCCATTAAATGAGAAATCCCTCTGACAGTGTAAACAAAGGAAAACTCTAGCAGCATGTTTCATCCATCCATGCAGGGGCTGAAGGCCACAGCAGCTCTCATAGGGAGAAAGGTGGGGTCCACCCTGGACGTGTCATCAGCAGCAGTGAAGTACGAGTTTTCACTGAAGCTGAATGTCCGGTGTATTTGACTATGCAAATTATTAATCTCGAGATGCTGATTTCCAAAGCAAATTGTTTCTCGTTTGCATAGACAAGAATTCCTACATTTGCAGATGTTGTGGGAAAACAATATTTTCCACACCGTTAACTACAGACATACAGTGCTGCGAAAATTTGTCCCCTTCTTTTCTTAATTTTTTGCACATTTGTCACACTTAAATGTTTCAGTTCATTAAACACATTTTAATATAAGCCAAAGACGGCATGAGTAAATACAAGTTTTTTTAAAAAAAATGATTTCAATTATTGAGGAAAAAAGTTATTTAAAGCTACCTAGTCCTGTGTGGAAAAAGTAATTACCCCCTAACACAAATAACTGCTTGTGCCACCCGTGGCAGCAAGAACTGCAATTAAGCGTCTGTGATAACCTGCAGTGAGTCTTTCACATCACTGTGGAGGAATTTTAGCCCACCTTTCTTTGCAGAATTGTTTTAATTAAGACACATTGGAGGTTTTGCAAGCATGAAAAGTCTGTTTAAGATTAATTTCAAAGCACCTCAATCAGATTTAAGTCCAGACTTCGACTCGGCCACTCCAAAACCATTTGTTTCTTTGTTTCTTTGGATTATTGTCCTCCTAAATACAGCATGCAAACAAAACAGTGTGTGCAAACAGTGAGTGACTTCTGTCCCTACAGCCACAGATCCCTGCAGGCGGAAAACCAGAGCGCAAATCCTCCATCCTCGGCCTCTTCTCTTTGCTGCACGTCTTCACTCCTCTTCCTCAGGCAGGTTGTTGCATTCATGCAATATTTAGAGACACGTTCACAAACTGTTGCAACGCTGCTGCACAGCCATGCGGTTTAGCAACCACTTTGCTAACTGCACAAGTTATAACGTGCACGTAAAAAAAAGAAAGCAACCGAGAAAAACTGCAAACAAAGCAAAGGTGCATTTTTATGACACAGGTAATGAGAGTTTTGCGTTTGACTGCAGGGAAGGTTTCAGACTGTTTCATATTTTCTACTTTGAACTCCATGAACAGATTTAGTTATTTCACACAGACGTGGAGGAGGAGGAGGAATGCTGAAATCATTTTTTCTATATTTGTGGGTTTTTTTCGTTTTCATACAACTCCATTCACTTTACAGCTTTCCATCATTTTACTGTACTGTTAAAATATTTGCAACATCAGTATCAAACATGCAGCACTAAAAAAAAAGTCTGTAAAACCTAATCGCTAAGTTTTTATTCTAAGAGCCACAGTTTATGTCGTGGTCCTCCCAGTGTTTCTGACTTTACGGTCTTCTGAGGTTTTGCTGTTACTTTTCTGTGGTCCCTGGATTTGGGTTCTTATCTTTTGTTGCCATTTGAGTATCTTTGATCAGGTTTCAAATATCTGAGTCTTGTGTGGTTACGTTCCCTCAGTACACCTGCCTCCTGTGTCAGGTGTGTGTTCAGTGCTGAGTTTTTTACTTCCTCGTCTCGATTTCCCTGATTATGTTTAGCTGTGATCCCCACCTGTTGTCACTCTCCTCATTATTCCTCTCTGTATACATGGTCTCAGTTTCCCTTTGTTTATCATTTCATCCTCGTTGTCATAGTTCCCTCCCGCTGTGAGTTTGTATTTTGTTCTGCTGGTTTCTGTCCTGAAGTTTCCAGCAATTAAACTGACGATTAACTTAATTAACTTGGATTGTTCTCATATCTGCCTGCCACACAGTGTGTTACAGTTTATAAATAAGTGATACTTAATGATTATAATGGTGGGAGTAAAAACTAATTCTGCTTAATGAGTGATCTAAATATCTGATGAAGCTGTGGTGGGCACTGAGCAGGGAACCTTATCACCCAGGCTGCAAATATGAAACCATAAAAACCTAAAACTAAAGTAAACAGAGAAACATTAAAGACTGCAATCATCAGCAAGAAACACGAGGGCCAATATTAGAACAGAAGAAAATAAAAACACCCATGAATTTATAAACAAAAACAGAAATTCAACTATTTCATATTATTAAAAAAATTCATCCCAATAAAAGAAATATAAATAAACCCTCCAGTTATAATTAATGAAACCAAAATGAAACTACTGAACGGCTAAACAGGGTTTTTTTGGTATGAAATATGCTAAAAGTGGAAAATGTCTGACACAACACTGTCGGCTGTTCCAGCAGATTGGAGCGTAAAATCCAAAAACGTGTTTTGGTGCTGCTGGAGACGCAGAGAGTGATGTGTTCCCGACCTGAAGGGTCGAGCTGGTTCAGACATATCCGGGTCCAGGACTGTGCGGGACCTTAAAAAAGCATTAAAACTTATAAACCAGCTCTAAAACTAACTAACCTCAGCTCAGATCTTATATGGTCACATTTCCTTTCTTAAACTAAAAGCCTCCTGAATATTTAAATTGTTGCTACTGAGTTGAAAACTTCCTTTTTACCTTCAGCAAACAACATCAGTGTTGTGTTGACGTTTGTATATTTGTGCCATGTGTCATATTATGTGGACCAATGAGAAACAAGAATTTTAGTTGAAGCAAATCTATGTACGCTTTTAAAAAACATATTGAATGAAATGTCTTGTAATGTTTTTAAACTCCCAAACTTTAATATCTCTATTGGCCTGAATATGTTTGTCAGGGTGACTTCACATTTTTCTGTTGTGTTAATAGGACACAAATTTCTAATGTAGTATCACCTTCACAGGAAATCAGGTCAAATGCAAGTTTTAAGATACCAGGAAACTTGTATCCCATCGTAACCATCAGGAGCAGCGGGGAGACAGCAAGGGATCAACTCCAGATGTAAACCAGCACTTAGGTCAAAGGTCACAGTGACAGGAGAGTTAAAACAACATTAAATAAAAACATTTTAAATAACAGCAAGTGAATCCCAAACTGGTGAATATGTAGGAAAACTCCTGTTGCTTCTCATTACAGCCAATGCTCTTCACCTTTGTCCCACTTTGATGAATAAAATGAATAACACCCTAAACTGAGAGCCAAAGATCACATTATAGATAAACCCAGTCTTGGCATAAAATCTATAAAAGCAAATCTGTAATCTGCCATCTGTGCTAACGAGTTAAAACATGGGGGTGTTTTCTGTGTTATATAACAGTTTTTCTATTGGGTACTGTTTATTATTACTGTAATTACCAGGTGTTTGTACTGTTTTTGCCTGGAGCGGTGGTGGGAGGTACAGTGAATGATATGTTGTTTGGGCTCTATTAACACCCTCATTTTTTTTTCTGTCTGCTTTTATATGTTTAAAAGAAAGTTGTGGATAAAAGCAGTTAACCACAGAGCCTTTCAGCTGCGTTCAGTGATATTAAACATTTAAAAACACCTGCAGGTGCTTCTTTGATGAAGGCTTTCGTTGTGCTGTGTGGTTAAAGAGTCCCAAGTTCAAAGTAAGAGATCAAAAGGTACACCATCTTCGCCTACTGACCAATCAATTCTCTGGAAAACGCATTTCAGCAAGACAGTATCTCACACACAAAGGCAAACACTCAATTGGGTTTAGAGAAAGAAAATAAAGCTGCTAGAATGGCCCAGCCAATCACATGACCTGAATACAACTGAAAATCTATGGAAAGAGTTCATAGGAGCCCAAAAACCAGGATTTGATGAGTGTTTGTGTGGAACAATGGGCCAAAGTCACATCTCAGCAATTCATGCGACTAGTTTCTTCATACAGGAGTCTTGAAGCTGTCTTCACCAACAAAGGCTTATTCATACATACATACATACATATATGTACATCCTGTATAATGACAATAAAGGCATTCTATTCTAATCTATTCTAATATGAATAAAAGTATTTCTTATCCGATTAAATACACACATATATATATATATA
>VUQJ01003237.1:0-14631 GCA_015108635.1 Andinoacara biseriatus | reverse complement strand
AAAATCACTTTTCCAAAAAAAAAAAAAAAAGAAGAAGATGATGATTGCAGCTTCTACAGTCAGATGAGGATGTTCTTTCTGGCTCAAAGTGACTTGATATCATTCACAAGACATATGTTTGCCAAATTATAGCCCAACAAATAGTTTACAACCGTTTAAATACTGGAAATCACCTTTTCGCATTAAACTGGTCTCATTATTTTCAGATCCTCCCAGTGAGATCCCTAAAATACTTAAGATCATGCAGTCACATCC
This sequence comes from Andinoacara biseriatus, assembly GCA_015108635.1. Lineage (NCBI taxonomy): Eukaryota > Metazoa > Chordata > Actinopteri > Cichliformes > Cichlidae > Andinoacara > Andinoacara biseriatus. The sequence goes on along the minus strand of VUQJ01003237.1, from coordinate 14,376 downwards.
CCCACTGCCAATCTTTTGAGGAAAGAAAACACTAAATGTGCGAAATCTTATAGGTATTGTGCTCAGGAAAACAAAAAAAACAAAAAATTATTTCCTTTTGGGATTTGTATTGATTATCATTGCCAGATATATTATAGAAATACAGCACCAGTTTAAATATCCCTTCCTTTAGCTATATAACTAATGTTAATGAAAGTTTTGTACTGTGTTAACACTGAGTTTTCTTATACTGGGTGTGTATTTTTGTGAGATGTGCACACATTTATTTGATTTATGTAGTCATTAATGGCTAAAGATTAACACTGTGCAGTTAAGACCTGCACATATCGCTAAGTCAGGACTCTTCAAGCATCTTCTAATTGATTTCTCTGCCACGAAGTCCAGCCATAGATTCATTACCTCTGCAGTTGGTGAGGTTGCATCTACTCAGACTGGAATAGACCGCCTAGATTTGCTGGCTCTCCCATTGTGCTCAAGCGCTCAAGTGTGATTAAGTTTGCAGCGTGCCCGTTTGTGTGTATGCGCATGTTCATGGTCGCAGTGTCGTCAAATGCTTCTTAAGCAAATTAAGGGCTCTGGTCAAGATTAAATGGTGCTCTTCACTGTATGTGTCAAAGAGTGGAAGTTAGGATTGAGACAATTTGAGGTATAAGTGAAAAAAAAACATGCAGGAATTCATTTTTTTGTGATTTATTTTTTCAGACAATCACTGAGGCTCTTTTTTTTTCTCTCTCTCTCACACACACAAAGGAACTCACATCATTACCAGCATCTGGAGGTAAACAGGCTGGGAGCAATGCATCCAAAAACAGTATTAGCAGTGGCCGGAGTAACAGCCTCTTCAGAGGCAGCGACTTTACCGCAACTGTTAGTAAAGTTGGAGGGAGTTTGAATAGAGGCAGCCTCAGCCACATGGGCTCTGTTGGCCACCCGGCTACAAAACAAGCCTCCAACACAGCCAGAGCAGGTCCCCGCCTCAGCAGCAGCCGAAGCTTTTCATCCCTCCACACCACCTCCCTCACTGCTGCTCCATTCATGAGAAGCAGCCGCTCTCTCAACAGGCTCGACCAAAGATCCACTGGAGACGGTAAATCTATGCATGTTTAATTTATGTGACTATTTTCTTAGTTTTAAAATAAAATAAATTTGTGAAAGTTAACTTCCATTCCTAAATAATTCGCTTAATCTAAGATAATGGCAATGTGAAAATGGCACATGGGTTATTTTTATCTTTACTGCTGTCTTTACATCAGATTCAGAACATGCAGCAGGGAGGTCGCAAGCTAAAAAAGACAAAGCTTCTGGAAAGAAAACTCTGAACACTGGCCGGTTGTCTTCCTCTTTGGAGAAAATTAGGTTTGGCGATTCTTAAAAAAAATATATATATATAATTATTTATTTGTTTAAATGGTTCTATAAAATGATTTATGCTTCTAATGAACAGTAAATGTCATGTGATCTGCTGTCAGTATTATCCTGTTTTGTCCATCTGCTATGTTTGTTGTGTTATGTATTTATTAGAGGTAGCAAAGAGTCCTGTCATGGAGATAATGCTGACAGAATGAAAACAAGCAGCTCCCTGCAGCCAGCAGAGCCTTCCTCCTCTTTGGTTTCCGCCAGTGCACATCACCATCATTGCATCAAAGGAAAGAAACTGGTACTTTGAAATTTTAATCTCTTATATTTTATGTTCAAATCTGAACACACTGAAGCTTCAGCTCATGATCTACAGACCATCTGTAAACATGTTATGGTACTGGGTTGCAAATCACTCCAAATAAAGGTGAACCCTAGAAATGGTTCAGATTGGAGTTGTTCTGGCTATTAAATCTGGTCCACAGGCATCCATCACTGGCCTTGTGCTATTCACTATTTTAAAGAAAGTACAGCACTGTTATTGCACAGCAAGAGTTCTTATCACTGACAATTGCATATAAAAGAAAATTGAAAAAAAAGGGAGGGGGGTATTCAGCATGTATCTGTGCAGCATACATGCTTCATTAAGTTTTCCTGGAGAAGTCAAAGTCATCCAACAGTTTAAGACACTGGTGGCTTTAATGTAGTGGGAAACTGCTGTTTTAAGCCAAAACATCTGTAATATTTCCCTTAAAAAATGTCTCCACTTTCACAGACCACAGATGGGGTGTACACACTGTGTGCAATGACTGCTGGGATGAAACGTAACTGGGTCCATGCAGTGTTCAAGAACGTGCGGCCCAGTGTTACACATGACACCACAAGGTAGCTTTTATTTTTATGTAGATGAGTGCTGCATCGTTAGAGTCAAACTTGTAGATTAATATATATTCCAGTGGGTTTGGGATAATCATTCAGAAGGTATGTGATATTCTAAATCCTCACAAGCCAGCTTGCCAGGTCAATTTACTTAAATTGCGCTTTGTGTAAAGAGATTTCTGTACTCACAGCTCTCATTCAGAGTCAGAGACCCAGCAGTTGCAAGAGCACAGAACCAGCAGTCAGAGGGAAGCTTCACATCAACAGCAGGAAAAAGACTCCAAAGTGCAGGTAGAAAGAATGCAGAGCTTAGCCAATGGAAACTCTTTAATTCTCCATGGTTCACCTGGCGCTCCAGCTCCTACCGATTCTCCACTCCAGGTGGAGGAGGAAAGCACAGGTGCTCACCAGTGCCCAGTTCTTGCTGAAACTATACAAACCGGTGAGTCATTAAACAAAGTGAGACCTATTTAACTAATTTGAATAACTCCTTTGAAAAAAAAGATCCACCTCTAAAGCCATAAATAATAATCTAATAGAAAATAATATGTTAATATACAATAATTTGTACGTGTGTTTCTGTGTGTGGTCTGCTGTGCAGCGGGTGTTGAAGGATGCCAAAGTGACAGCTCTACTTCAGTAGTGGTGCTGTCAAATGACGAGTGTTTTGATGACAATTTGAACACCCAGAGTGCAAGTGAACATCAGACTAAACACACTCTGCAGAGGGAAGAGCAGCAGATATCGATAAATAGCGCCCGTGATTGCACGAAAGACAATCAAACTCAGGCATGTGAGCAGCAAACTGGGCAACTTGTCAAAGAGGTGAGATTAATTTTGTATTTTCATTACAATAACAAGAGCACACATATTTTTTTTCTTATGTATTAAACCCGAAAAAATACAGCCCAAGTGATATGAGTACAAAAATTTGATATCAATATACCTACTGATCTTTTGTCTGCATTTTTAGAAAATGTTTTCATATCAGACAACATATGAAATAAATAAATAATACAAGAATGCATTCATTTTATGCAGCTGGAACAAACACAGAGGGAACTGTCTCAACTCCAGCAGTTAAACAGGAATCTGCAGGATGAGCTGCAACGACAGAAAGAGATCCATTCAAGAGAATGGTTTGGTGCACAGGTATAATGCAGAAAACACTCAAAAATATCTATTTAAATTCTTAACGGCACAGTTAATAAGTTGCACATAGATTATTAAGTCTATCGTAAAGCAATATTGACGTGCTCATTTCTATACATTTACAAATGAGCACATAGCTAGAAGGGATGCTCCGACTGTGAAATTCTGGGGCGATAACATTACTATTGCCATTACCATTAAAAATTCAATTTGGCTTATAGCACATGCCACTACTTTTGTTTATGTTTTTTTTTGTTTTCCAGAAATCACTCCTAGATCTCAAATAATATTGGTATTCATACCTTCATGCACCTGAGTCATGGAATAAGAGTTCAGAGGTCTTATAAAGGCTTCTCTGAAGAGAACTTAAGAGTTCAATTGTAGAAACTAGTTTAATAACGTTTTTTAAATTCATCATCAGCCAAAAGCATCTTCTTTTTTTTCTTCTTTTAAATGGTGAAGTGGTTTACACATTTGCCTAACAAGTAAAGGGCTCCAGTTTGATCCCATAAGGAGACACTGATATCTTTGCAAATATCAGTGTAAAAATCATGTTCTGGTGCATTCCTAATTATTAATTCAATTCAATTCAATTTTATTTATACAGCGCCAATTCACAACAAACAGTCGCCTCAAGGTGCTTTATATTGTAAGGTAAAGGCAAAGACCCAACAATACTGCAGAGAAAAACCCAACAGTCAAACGACCCTCTATGAGCAAGCACTTGGCGACGGTGGGAAGGAAAAACTCCCTTTTAACAGGAAGAAACCTCCAGCAGAACCAGGCTCAGGGAGGGGCAGTCATCTGCCGCGACCGGTTGGGGCTGAGGGGAGAGAGAGAGGACAAAAAACATGCTGTGGAAGAGACACAGAGAATGATTAAACACAGATGGAGGAATGTTTCAAAATAAAGTACTTTAAAGTACTTTAAAGTAGTAGATTCCATCTGTGAAATGTAAACTTTTCTTTTAAGACATCAGCAAATATAATTTAAAGTTTTCTCCTAATTAAAGCTTTTTGTCTTGTAGGATGACACCAACTCATCTTCACAACAAGCGTTGGCTCTACAGCGACTGCGGAAGATAAATCAGGACCTTCGCTTTGAGCTGGAAGCACAAAAGAGGAGTCATGAGGAAGCCAGAGAGGCAGAACTACAGCGAAGAGTAGATCTCTTAGCCCAGCAAGCTCAGCTGCTGGTGACAGGAGATGCTACAGTGCTTGCACAAGCCCATCTCAAGCAAGAGCGTCAAAGGTTTCAAGAGCAGCAGGTGGAATGGGAGCGATGTGTGGCCTCGCTGAAGTCCCAGCTGAACATCAGCGAGGAGCAGAGAAAGGAGACCGAATCTCGCTTGACACAGCTGCAGCAGGAATTAGATAGTTACCAAAGTCTTCAGCAGGAGGCTGAACGGCTACGGAAAAATCTAGATGAGGTGTCAGCAAAGCTTCATAATTATGAGGAGACACAGGCTCAAAAAGATTCTCGGCTACAGAAGCACCTCATGCTCCTTCAGGCAAGTCAGGAGAGGGAGCGAAGGAGCTTGACGGCAAGCCTGGCGCAAGCTGAGCAACACTCACAAGACCTTCAGGAGAAGCTGGACAGGTCTGAGCACCAGGTGGAGTGCCTTACTAAGAGTCAGACATGGACGAGAGAAATTGAGGTGGCACAACGACAGCTTCAAGAAGAGTTGTCACGTACAATGTCTGCTGTACAGCAACTGCAAGAGGAAAGAGAGCAGGTCGAGCGTCGCTGCCAGTTGCTGCAGGATCAGTTATCAGAGGCAGACAGGGAGGTGAGCAGGCTGCAAGACCGTTTGAAAACAGAAGAAACCCACTACTACAATCTGGAACACACGTATGAGAGAGTCTGTGAGGAACTGCAGGTGGCATTGGGGAAACTGAGGCAAAGGGAGTCTGAAACTCAGGACATACGAGAAGGATATGAGAGACAACTTGACAGGAAGGAACAAGAGCTGAGTGAAGTTTTGCTAAAGATGGAAGTGTTAGGTAATAGCTTGGAGGAGACAGAAGTGAAACTGAATGAGGTGTTGAAAGCATGCACCTGTGCCTCTTCTCACCTGGAGGATAATTCATCAGAGCTCATTCAACATAACGAGAGACAACAGCAAGCAACACCACATTTCACTGTAAATGAAAGCATAGAAAAGGATATAGACAGTTACCAGTTGTCTAACTGGTCCAATACTCCAGATGTCAGCCACATAAATGGTGACCACTCTAACAAACATGGAAGAACCAGTTCTCAATCACTTAATGAGTCATACCAGTACCTCATCACTGCAGGAGATGATCCAGAACGGTTTATGTCTGTAATCCAGCTGCTTGAAACCAAGCTGTATGTAACAGAGGAGAAACTAAGGGACATTACACAAAGACTGGAGGAACATCAGAGTCACATCAACTGTCGGGACCCCCAGCTTTGTTCCCAGCTGACTCAGAGTCGAGCGACTGCCCAGCACCTCAGTCTGCTGCTTCACACTCAGGCTAAGCAGAACCAGCGCTTTGCCCAGGAGACAGAGAATCGCTGCCGGATGTTAGTCGGCAGGTTTCAGGTGGCTCTGAACATCATACAGGCCTGCAGAGAGAGACTTCAAGCTACTCCCCTCAACATTCCAGACTTAGAGAAACAATTAACTACTGTTGCCGCCTGTCTTCAGCAAGGAGAAAAAGATGCACTGAGACATCAGCATGAATCATGTAATGTCAGCAAAGGAGAGGGCAAGATCCTCAGTGATGAGAAATCAGCTGGAGCTGAGAGTAACACAAGTAAATCCACTAATACGTGGTCGTCTTTGGATGACGGGAGTGTTGAGACGTGCTTAATGATGGAATTGTTTGTAGTAGAAAAAATTGTGTCTGTCCTTCAGAGCCAGCATGGTCAGCTATCCTCAATATCAAGAAAGGATGAGGGGGATGTGGCACAAAGGTACAAAAATATAATCACTGGAAGAATAGCCCTGAAAGCAGAAGAAAGGATGCAGTCTGAGAGAACAGAGTCTGACACAGATGAACACTTAGAAAGCTCAATCTGTACAGTTTGTGCTGAAGCAGAGCTCATTTATATTGCCTTAAAATTTCAGCAACAATATGAGAGCGTAACTCAAGTTAGTGGCGAAGAAGTAGAGGATCAGATGGTGGGTCTAGCAGATATCAGTCCCTCAGAATTGGCGCCATATGAGGAGCAAGTACAGGTAGATGCCAAAGGTTTGAAAGAAGGTGCAAAACCAGTAGAAGAGGACCAATCAGATGACAAAAAGGGAGAGGCAGAGAAAAAGCCAGAGTGGTTAGAAAGACTGATATCCCGGCTGCAAAGAAGGGCTAAATTTTTACACCAACTCTGCCAGGTGATCTCTGATAATAGCAGACCTGTCAGTGAGGACGGTATGATGCATAAAGGGAAGAAGGCTTCTGCCTTTGACTTAAAATGCTTGCTGGAGCAGGCAAAGATAATTTATCTGTCAGAAAGGATATACATGGATTTAAAGCAAGAGTTTCAAACTGATGTGAACAAATTGCAAGAGCAGGGCAACAATGTAATGGATGATCAAGAGGCTTTAAATGACACCATATGCCAGCTTCAGGAAGACAATGGCATGCTAAGAAAAGAACTGGAGTTGGCTGAACAAAAGATAATATCTGTAAAAACTGGGAACCAGAAACTTCTGGAAGACATAAAGAAAATTGAGGATTATCATACAGACCGAATGGAAAAACTGGAAAGAGAGTTTCAGGAGAAGATAAAGGAACTGCAGCAGATCCACGAAGAGGAGATGAAACACTTACATGATTACTACACCAAGTCCTGTGTTTCCAGAGAGAAACAGACTAAATCCTGCACAGAGGCACCCCCTTTCAGCCAAACTACATCTTCTCTCCCAGAGCAGACTACTGTGACAGAGAGAAAAACAAAGGAGGACTTTGGGATTCAGATGAAGGGAGATGATGCAGTAGCCATGAGAGAGGCTTACCAGAAAGATCTTGAAAACCTTCAGGTAGCCAAGTCACTTTGCCTTATGTGAGATGATTTGTCTTAAAGTGTGAATTCTTTGTAAATAATTTACAGATGCTCTTCCTAACAAAACCTTCAAGGGATTTGTGTCTCCCTCTAAAATTGAACCATTGAACCAGGGAATCTGTAAATGTGTAAACCACTACACTATGGAGCCAGTTATATTGAGCAGCAACTACTTTAAAATATCATTACAGGCTTCCTGTGATCAGGGGTTGACTGCTGTGGAGGAAACGCACAGGAATCTTATAGAAGATCTGCAGCAGCAGCATCAGAAGGAGGTGGCTGAACTTCTGAAGGAGAAAGAGCAGCTCCTACAGGAGGAGACGGCTGCAACAATGGCAGGTAAGCAAGAAGCCATGCATTCCTAAAAACACCTTTTTCCTGCTTATTTTTAATAGGGAGATTTTTGGAAGATTTTCTATGCAGTTACAGTACACAGGCCATTAGTTTAGCAAGCGTGAAGAAATACCTTTTATTATTAATTAATTAATTAATTAATTTTATTACATTTGATGTAAGTATGTTTCATTTCACTTAGGACTGATATCAATGATTTCACCAGGGCAGTACTGAAATTAATTTTTGTTTTTTACAGCCATTGTGGCAATAAGGAGAGCCCACAGACAGGAGCTAGAGAAAAGCAGACAGTCTCAGCGCATCATGGAAAGTACTGACATCACTCAGCTCCACAGCGAATACGAGTGAGTAATGAATGGTCCTTTCAACACGTTTGTTTCTTTGTCTTTCACTGAAAACACCTGTGACTTTAAAAAAAAACAACCTTTTAATTCATTCATATTTGTGGAGCAGAATTGCCAACTGACCCTGTTAGAAAAGTTCTCAAAAATATGTGAAATATGTGAAATCTAAAATATAATAGTAATCTAAAGTATAATAGTATACAAATACACATAAATGGCTTTTGACTCATATCTCAGTTTCCCTTCAGAGCTTCCTGTGTAAATCCACTTAATTGTCAGCACAATCTGTTTTAGGACACAGTTTTGTCTCATACTGAGCCTAAAGAGGCTTCAGTGGGCTGCACCAGAACACAGATTTCATTAAAAATGCCACTAATGAAATTGATATTGATTGAAAATCTAAATAAAATCTTTATTGGCAAAAGATTTACAAATTAAATAACCAACCCATGTCATGGAGGATCAGAGGATTGCTTACTTTACTGCTCAACGTCATCTGTGCTTTGCTTTGTCATCAAAGGAAGGAGGTCCAGTTATTGCACAAGGAGCTCGAGATGTTGTCGGTTCAGCACACCGAGAAATGCCTGGAAAACTCTCAGCTCAGAGAGGAACTGCAAGATGAGAGAAAATCAATGATGCAGTGCCAAAAAGAAAACCAGGAACTCAAAAAGAAACAGGTTAGAAAAACATGTTTTCCCTGAGCTTATATCCACATCTCAAGAGAGACACGCAGCGAGGGAGACAGGTGATGTCTCACATTTATTGCTGAAGTGCTCCCTGCATTCTATAACACAGATTGCTGAAAAATTCCGCTTCTGTATCCTTAATGACTCCAAACATGCACATTACAAAACAAAACACTTAACAGCTTGTTATCTTTTTTTTTCTAAAACAAAGAGTTATATAGTTAAGTAGGAAGAAAATATATACTGTGTGTATTAATCTATGTTGCAGGTGATTCTGAGGGCGAGGGAGGCAGAAATTCAGTTTCTCAGACAGGAAGCTCATTCTCTCAGAGAAGAGTTGAAGATTGCTCAAATGGTAGTACTTCTTCTTTTTTCTTTTCTTTTTTTTTAACCCTGTTGGAATTTTGCTGAATGTCAATGTTAGATATTTACTAGGAACAGTGGAGGAATTTAATAGCAAAAAAAAAAAGCAAATAATTCATATCAACCTCGTTCAATTTAGTATTTAAATCAAGCCTAAGTGTGACTGTGTGTGTATCTGTGTCACAGGACAAAATATACGCTGAGAATAAGCTCAAGATCTCTTACACAAACAGCCAACCGTGTAACACTGCATCCAGTACAAAGTGAATGATTTTTTCAGTATAAAGCCTGATGACATTTATCAGCATATTGTTAACCACAGAAAACTGAGGTTTCGACGGTCCTTTCTGTCCTCTTTTTCCCACTCAGAGGACTCTGTGACAAATAAAAACAGTGCTACTTTTCCAAAGAAATCATCCCTCGTGCGACAAATAAGAGCAGTTCGATCAAAGGTAAGAACTGATGCAGCATCTACATTTTATAAATGTTCATTTTTGCCCAGAAAGCAAAAACATCAATTAGACAACTGGTTAACAAAATAGAAAGTACAGTCATGGGAAAAAGAAAGGTTTCACAGGACTCTATGCAGTCCTGTGAAGAACTAAGTTCTCTCTTCCACAAAAATTAAGAGGGTAAATATCAGCTAGGTGCTGCTGATCAAATTCACTTGATTAACTGATCATCAGCAAGTGTGAGTACCTGTATAAAAGCAGACATTTCGACAGTCTGCTGGTGTGCGTGTTAAAACAATATTACAATCTTACCAGGAGTGGACATTGTAGCATCGTACCCCAAAACCGTGCAACTGCAAACCCCCCCGCAAGAGCTACATCTTAGACTCTACAGGCTCCAGTTAGCATGTTACATGTTATAGCTCATGATAGTACAATTACAAAAAGACTGAACAACTTGTTAAGAAGGAGAAAGCCTCTTTTCCCTAAAAAAGACTATGGCATCATGGCTTAGGTTTAGAATGATGTATCCGAATAAACCACAAGACTTCTGGAACAATGTCCTGTGGGTAGATGAGAGCCAAGTAGCGATGTTTCACCATAATGCACAAACTGTGCAATGCATTCACCAATGCCTCATACAAACTGTCAGCACAGTAGTGGAGGGGTGAGTATTTGGGCTTGTTTTATAGCCACAGGACCTGGGCAGCCTGCAGTCATTGAGTAAACCATGAACTCCTCTGTATACCAAAGTATTCTGGAGTCAAATGTGACAGACAGCTTGCCACAAGAGAACAAGCGCAGCAGCAAATCTACAACCGAATGTCTGAAAAAGAAAAGAATAAAGGTTTTGCAATGGCCCAGTCAAAGCCTAGACCTCTAATTAGTCTTTTTAGGGCTGCAGAGATCTGTGTAAACTTTCTTTTTCACACAACTGTAACTGTTGCCTCATGTGATAACAAAAGCTATTCTTGTTTCCACTATCTAAACCTCATTCAGTGTGAGTAACTAGATACAGGCCTTCATCCCCTCACCGCTTACCACTTTTCACTTGATCTTATTTTAAATATGTTTTGTACATGTCTTCATCCCCCAGAGTTTGAAAGAGGGTCTTTCTGTCCAAGAAAGAATGAAGCTGTTTGAGTCATTCTGATCCAAAGAAGATGAGCTGCTGGAATCTGCACTTCAGAGCATTTAAGAAATGTGCATTTCTCTGTATAACTTTTTACTGTTGAATTATCAGAATAACCCACTCAACCACTAGAGGGAGCAATAAACACAGATCATTTTACACATACAGTTACAGTTAACATATAAAAGACCATCCAAGTGAAATTATATTTCTGGTTTACAGTTCAGTGAATTACACAATGATTTTGTAACTTGTAGACATACTGGTTGTATTTACATTAAAGAACAACTCTCATTAGCAGAGGCAACAGATTCCTGAAACAGAGATATCACTGCACCTTTATCACTTTCTGAACCTTCAAATGTATTTAAAGCAGCTGTTTTATGATGTAAAATAACTACTGAGGTTTCAAATAAAATGAGATTGGTCAATGTAATGTGGGCCACTGGTTTCACAAATATATGAAAAAGGTAAAAGAAGAAGGTTTGTTTTTTGATTAATTCATTGAATGTACCAGATACACTCCAGAAGAATAAAAACATTACAATTTTTAAACCACCACTAACTACCATCAGTGTTTTTTTTTTAATGGTTCCAACAAACAAATACCGGCTTGGACTAAGTTACTTACAACAGCTGAATTAAAACTACAGTGTGTTGTAATTAGCGAATCTGTTGATTAAAACAGAAAATAATGACCTCAAGCAGACACATAAAAGTACAATATACGTCACAAGGGGCTACCAAACAGACTTAAAATATGTTTAAATGAATCATCTCAATTCTGCTGATGTTTTCATGAATTGCAGTGAAACAGGCAGAGTTGGACCCCAAAGTGCAGGACTCAGGAAACAAGACATGAACTCAAGAGAAGCATCTTTAATGCTGAAGGCTTTACCAAAACAGAATACACAGAGCTGGACAGGAATGGGAGCGAACACAGAACTCGGGCAGAACAAAGCACTGATTATGAGGGACATCAGATAATAAATACACAAGCTAATGAGGGGAGAGGAAACAGATGGGATTACAACTGGGGCGAATCACTTAAGACGAGGGAAGTAGAACTAAACACATACAAGGGAAAAGATGCTATTAAAATAAGACAGGAAAGACTAATACTGAGGCCAGGACTAAGACATGAATATGACAGAAGATAAACAATACAGAGAAGAGATGGGAATACAAAAGGGAATAGCAACTAAGCAACTGGAGCAGGCAGGGAACTAAAGGCACAGAAAACAGGAAGAGAGACATAACCAAATGGGGAGACAAGATAGATTGAAAATTAAACAGAGAACCAGACAACCACAGGGACATGACACAGAGCATTAAGACAGACACAGAGACACTAAGGACACAGACGAAACTAGGACAGACTGGACATAAAAGGGACTAATATCAACTAACGGGGAATGCAGGGGACTAAACTAAACGAGGAATAGAATACAACAACCAATAACCAAGGACAGAACCCAGATATTTTTTTTAACCCTGTTGGAATTTTCCTCAATGTCATATATAGATATTTATAGATAGATATTTGTCTGTCCCAAAAAACTTGGGGCAGGGCCAAGTTTACTACTGAGTAGCATCCCCTCTTTTTTTTCAATAACTGAGGAGACCAGCCACCAGATTCTCTGAATATTTTGATGATATTGTGACCTGTAGATATAGAGACATTCAAAGTTTTTGTAATTTTACATTGAGGAACATGATTCTAAAATTGTTCTACAATTTATAGATGCAGTTTTTTGCAGAAAGGTGAACCTTTGCCCAGCTTTTCTTTTGAGAAACTCTGCCTCTCTAAGATTAGTTGCGAAATGTTCCTTCAGCTGTTTCTGGGGGAACATTTTAGTGCTGCTTACTTTTCCAGCCTTTTGTTGCCGCCATCCCAGCTTTTTTGAGATGTGCTGCTGCCATCAAATTCATAATTAGACATTTGAACATTTAAACATTTGATATGTTTTCTATGTATGGTTTGGAAATTATTGCATTCTTGTAGACTAAAAAAGAAACAGTTAGAGGTGACTGATCTCACCATGTAAAAAGTGATTTCACAGTGTTACAGGGAAACTGCTTCAGAAGGACACAAAAAGGATACAAAAAAATAAAGTACACTGCCTCTTTCCAGAACTTAAAAAAGTTGACTAGATTTTCAGTTTAAGCAGAAGTGTTCATGTATCTACTCACAGGACATCCCGTGCATAGATACAGAGAGCTGTTGGGTTACAGGATAAAGCCAGGATGTCTGGTCACCAAAAACCTACCGCTGTGCTGCTCAGCATCACACTGCTTTTCTCTTTCATTGCAGAAAGATCCCAAGTCTGTTGCAATGAAGTCTAAATAACTGTCCCACTAAATTGCTTCGTAACAGGCTTCACATTACTCAAACACAACTCAGATAACTCTCAATGCTGCTTGAAGCTTTTAAAGGTGCCTTTTTTAAAATATGTTTTTAAGCTTTATTTTTTTTGGAAACCCTGACCCACATCTCCAGAGATCCAGTTTCTGTGAATGTCATAGCTGTCAGTGCATGTGGAGTGTACATAACTTCAGCGGTACCCTGTTCCTTGGGGTCACATTTCCCAAAAGGAACATCGCACCTCATTAAAATCCAACACCCATCTTTCCTTCACTGTGACTGCCTGTGAAACTCCAGTCATGAGAGTTGACACTTTGAAATAGCAAAGCTGATACTTTGTGTTATGCATCATGGATATAATTCTGCATCTGCAGTAATGTTGGGGATCTTGTCCAAATTGATGGAATTATGAACATAGAAAATTACCATCAGATTTTACCATCTGATACCATAAGACCATGAAATACCAATACCTGGACAGAAAAAACATGCAGTGGAACACTATCACTCATGGATTGGCCTCCCCAGAGGCCTCAGCATTATTGAAGCAATGTGGGATCATCTTGACAGAGAAGTTGTATCAGCTTATTATGCATTATAAGCATTTTCTTCTGTAATCCTCATACAGAGGAGTGGGAAGACCTTGCCACAGTCAGGCTATTTTTGTTTTTTATTCTCTTCTTAGGTGGAATTAAAGGCTTCTTCTTTACTGTCTCTGCCTCCAGGTGGAGCCGCTTTCCCAGGCTCACTCCCACACACCTGCAATCCATTGTTTATCTGAAGGCTGAGTATTTAAGGATTGGCTATGGCTGTGATTCTCCTCCAGAGTGTTACTTCTGCTGTGGTGTCCTCCTTGTCCTAATTTCACAGTTTAACTCCTGTTTCACATCTTCTCTGTGTAACTCTGTACCTGCAGCTTGATCACTGACCTGAAGGACTTACCTGCCTTGCCTTGTGAACATACCAGTACAAGACCATCACCAACCCTCCAACCTGCCTCAGCCTTGTACCTCTCTATGAAATGCAGCACTCTCTGGAAACACTGCCTTCATGTCAAAGCCCTTAGTTCTGGAACCCAGCCTGCCCTCAGCTCAACCCATGGGACCTCAAGGAAGACTAACAAACTCAGTTTCCATGAAGTCTATTCCCCAAAAAGTCAACACCTGCCTGATTTTCCCTTTTCCCTCCTTGACTTTTGGGTTAATCACTAGCTGTAGGCCACTCAGTTCCCTCACCTTACTGCTGCACCTTATAAATTATA
>VUQJ01003236.1:47096-60761 GCA_015108635.1 Andinoacara biseriatus | reverse complement strand
AAAAGATAACTCAAATAAATACAAAATGCTATATGTTTGTTTTTTGAATGGCTTTTCTGCATTGGAAAGCTGTTGAATAAATAAACAATTCATTATGCCACAATCTAAAGAAAACAGCTGAGAAACAAAGTCACTGACATCTGCAGTAGTGAGCCTTCCCAGGAGTGGAAAAATGACTCCAGATTAAATCTGGTGCTTTTAGATTCATACATTTTTAGTTTTTTTTTTTAATTATTATTCACTTTTATGACTAGGATGCCTTCTGGATGCCTTGGGCATGTCCTACCTGGAGGAGGCCCTGGGGCAGACCCAGGACGCGCTGGAGAGATTATATCTCTCGGCTGGCCTGGGAACGCCTTGGGGTCCCCGTGACCTTGCCCTGGATACATGGAACAAAGTGGATGGATGGATGGATGGATGGCACTTTTATATAGATAAAGTTGAGTTTAAATACCTGGCATCAACCATCCAAAACAGTGGACAGTGCACAAGACAGGTGAAAAAGAGATGATAGTGAGTTCAACTATGGCACTGACAAAAAGACAGGAGGCCATGCTGGAAGTGGCAAGAGTTTAAGAGGCTAAGATTTTTTATTGCGGGTCACCAGAATGGACAGGATCGGAAATGAATATGTGAATAGGAAAGCTCAGTGGTTTGGAGAAGCAGAGGAGCAATAATGGATATACTGGACAAAGGCTGTTGAATATGGAGCTGCTAAACAGGAGGAAAAGCAAAAGCATGTATGCATGTAGTGCATGCAGTAATGCTTGTGCGTAATGTTGTTGTCGCTCAGGGGGAAGAGCAAATCACCAATTAATTGGAAGATTGGTGGTTCAATCCCAGGCTGTTCTAGTCAGCATGCCCAAGTATCTGCAGGCAAAATACTGAAGTGCTTGTATGAATGAGGAATGTTAATAGAAAAGTTCTATATAAGAAACCGGTCTATTTATTATTTTAACTTTTCTGGTTGCATCTAATGCCATTTAGTCCGTGTACACTTTTAACCTACTTTTTTCAGGGTTTTCCTGAGAAAAACAAACATTTTATTCACACAACCTTTTGTGTATGACCACTTGAGGTTGCTGACACCAGAGTCTTAAGAAAATGGGCTTATTTTAAATTACTTGATTAAACAGTTGCAACCTAGAGGGCAGAAGAGCAAGAAGTGGTCAGTCTGCAAAGCTGACCTCAGGCATGCCTTAATCCACACCTCATCATGTGTAATTAAGCAGAAATTAGCAAAGGCAGCACCTGAAACTCTCTCACTGCTACTACAAAGAGAGTAAAGGTTGCAGAGGGGCCTTAACAACCATGTTACAATGGCATGCTCAAAATTTCATCAGAAATATTTTTTCCATGTTTAATCCTCCTCATTAATCTTATAATTTACTCTTCTGAACCATGTTCTTCTTTACAAAAAGCACTGAAGCTTCTCTTTTCTCCATCCTTTAGTTTCCGTTTGTTCGACGAGAAGAAGGACGTGCTCATCCTGGTATTTCTGGAGGAGATCCCGAGCTATCTGCTGTCTCCTTACCACCGCATGAGGAAGATGCTGAAGAAGAAAACGTACCTGAGCTGGCCGCGAGCTGGAGAGCACACCGAGCTGTTCTGGGAGAAACTCCGGCAGGCGCTGGAGACCAGAGAAGATCTGGAAGAGGACTCGTTACTTCTTATTGTGTCAAATACGGCGTGAAGGAAATATCAGCGGGCTTTAATTATTTTTCACATTCACGCATTTATGACCAGGAAATATATATCTAGGTTTGTTAAGATTATAAGTTTTTATTTTATTTACATTTTTCTGTCAATTATTTAGTAGGAATAAGTTATAATGTTCAGATGTCTCAATACATTTTGAGTTTTTTGGCACCAAATATTTCAAATATTACACCTACAAACTTAAACAGAAGCAGGGAAGCGAGAAAGGATGAAAAAAAAAACCCTGATGGTGTCTTTAATTTCCTGTTAATCAGTTAAAATACTGTACATCATAACTCACTCAAACATACCTCAAGTTTTTTTGTATTACTGAAACAAAGGAATTTAGTTGTGCAAGAAGTAACAGACAAAAGTTGTCAGCTAAATGTTTCTAATATTTTTATACACGTGCATTTTAATATTTTTCCCATATCAGGTTATTAGTGTTAGAAGTAGCTCTTTGTTCAAGCTCTTATTACCTGCATTTCTGAATCAAGACACCCCAGAATAATTTTGCTCCATGGATAAGTTTTAATAAAGAGCACCTGCATAATTGGAGTATCTTAAATCTTGATGTTAATCCTTGGAAACCCAAAGACGTCAGTCATTACAACAATCTTGTGACCTCTTGACTGCTTTGCATATGACAAATAAAGCAAAAATAATAAAATAACTCTTTTTGAGTGATAATGTAAATAGGCTACTTAAGGTGGAATATAAAGGTAAATCTTTTTTAAGAGTTCATTTGCTGAGAATTATCAGCCAATTAATATGCGAGTGTGCCAAACGTTCCTTTGTGCATGAAGCTTCTTGTTGATTTCATTTTATTTATTATTATTTGGGAGTTATTGGCAGTGGGATTAATTGTTATTTTTCCTCTTTAGGACAAAATTTAGACTGCACAGTGTGTGATTGCATGTGACGTTCATACAGACAGACACATCTTTTATCAACTAACTCTTTTAATATTCTTCCAAAAATATAAGTTACATTGAATATGTCTCACATTCTGAGAATACAGCGTTTCATACAGCTCCTTGAGAAAGGAGCAGGTAAACAGTAACACAAATTTAAAAAAAATAATTTGCATTACTTTCATTTAATTTCATGTCTTTGCTTCTTTTTTTTTTTGAAGCACTCTAGCTTACACATGTATTAAGAATACTACACTTCCTGTTTATAAAACAGAACAAATATAAGGAAAGGTCACACAATAAATGATATTTATTTTTAGCATTATAAGTACTATAATGAAACGCCTATATTTTGGCTTCTTGGGTGCACATAAGGACTCTTAAACAGAGATCAAGCAGATGCCTTGGTGGCATTTTTCTTGTTCACGACCAGAGAGCTCTTCCTCTTCCGTTTACTGCACACACACACAAAAAAAAGGAATCAGTTTGGCTCACTGAGCAGCTGAGCTTGAATGTAATGCACAGAAAAACAATAAACCACAGGGGTGTGTTCATACTTACTCCACACACTCCATTATTTTCTTGGTCCCCAGCTTTGATGGGTCGGCACACACAAACTTGCCCAGAACGTGGAAACTGTTGGGAAAGAGGATGAAAGCGTTCAGTCACACTCGGGATTCGGTTTCTCTCCGTGGGGCCTCAGTGTGCCAGCCTGATCATTAACTGCACAAATTTCCAAGCAGGTAACTTGTCATGATTGATTTTTGTCACAGATTAACGGCTCTTTTTACATTAATCACAAGTTTATGTCAGTCTTAAATACTGGAAATGCCAAGCACACACAGCCATTATCTTTTCACCACAACATAAATAAAGCTGTGTACGCAAGATATTATGTTACACACAATTTGTAACAAGACACTAGGCTGAGATGTTGGTGCAAGCTTTTTTGTTTTTTGGATTTATTTTTTATATTTACTTTTTTTTTGACAGAACAATAAATCTGATTTCATTAGAGAGAAATGGAATCTAAACTTTTTGGACCTTTTACAGACCAAATACATTAATTGCAAAAATGCACAACTACTTCTTATTTGATGCCATCGTGATAGGTGTCAGACACTCACGCTGCGGTGCCAAAAGAACTGTTAAACTTACACAACGGCTTTGATATCACAGGCATTATTGATGTTCTGGATGGTGTAGCCCAGAATCCGTCTGCAAGACGGCGGATGCTTGGTGTACTGTAGGCAGCAGCTTGCTGTGAACACACACAAAAAAATCCATTATAAACCATGCTTTTATCTTTAATACTGTCCATATTAGTATATGAAGCCACAAAATTAAGTGCATCAGACGTTTAACTGACTCACCCGACTGTGTGCTGCTAATAAAGGTGGTGAGGATGACAAGAGAGCACAGAACTGCCACCAGACACGCTTTGCTGCTTGCCATAGTTGCTGAGCTGACTCTGAGCCTTCTCTCTGCCCGTCTGTGTATGAAGATGAAGAGGTGTAAAGCACCTGAAGGTATTCAGCGAGAGTGTGACAGGCACCACGGTGATCAAGCCTTTAAGTAGGCAGTCTCTTGGAATTTCCCCATCGTGCAGGATTGTGCAATCATGAGGCATTGTTAAAACAGTGGAAAAAAGAAATGTAGTGCATTCCAGCTGCTCGCGGATAGCTTCCAAACTGGTGGTGGAATGACACATTGAAAAATTAACTAAATAAACCTTGCAAGTTAAATATTGTCAGCCTGAACTTGGCGCTGGATGTGCAATTCCAAGTAAATGCTTCACAGTCTGAAGTTCAATAAGTACAGCTTCAAGGCAGGCTTCCCTGCGTGAGCTTTTACAATTAGGTTAATTAACAGTTAGGTTAAAAACCAGAAATTGACTGTGCTGAGCTTTAAATAAAATAAACACACATCAATAAAAACGCGCATCCAGAAAGTACCTGTGTTTACAGAGGTATTAAATCAGATGACCTGTCAAAAAAGAACTGGATTCGCCTCCTGGTGGCCATCAGTAAAAATGCAAATATATGGCTTCACTTTACTCTCTCTGGTTCCTCTAATAAAGCCTGTGATCTAATCTAATGTGATTTTATTTAGTAATACACTTCTGGATCTGGAGCAGTCAGTGGTGGTGTTACGTAATTTAAGTGTGCTAAAATAGGTTGTGAAGAGGGTCCTGTTACAAAAAGCTCCTTGTGATTCTATTGGTTGCCAACAGACTACCATAGTCACCTGCAGCTTGCATGCAAGGGGGGGGGGTATAAAACCTCAGAGTCGGTGATTTGGTTCGTCCACTAAGTACATTTCGTTTGCTTGCTGCTAGCCAAAATCTGCACATTTATAATGACAGTTAATTACACTTGCCAGTGCTGACATTAGCTAATAGTTTCTCATCTTTATCCTCTCAAAATCTCAGACTTGAGGTCTCAGAATTGTAGTCCCCAATAAATGGGTGACATCACAGTGGAGATGGCCATCGTTTGCAATCAGTTTATGGTGGAAAATAAAACAGATTATAACTTTGTGGTCAGAAACAAAAATGCTAATGCTGCTCTTTGTTCATTTAACAATAGAGACTATAGTTTAAGCAGGCTATTGTCTTTCTTTTTATTAATAGGTCTGTGCTGCAGTTAAATTGCATGAATTGTGTGCATTCATACAACTTGAGCCCTGCCAGCTGTGGTTCTCTTTCTTTTCTTCATTCCTGCTGACAGCTTCATCCACGACACGCTCTTTCTCTCTCTTAGATACATGTTAGAGCTCTGGTATGTGTATCCTCATTCTAAGAGGTGCACGTCTACTGTACACCAAATAAACAGAGGATATGACTATCAAAATCCCCAGCATGGCTCCACTTCACTATGTATGAAGCAGCAGATAAAAAAAAAAAAAGTTCCTAGGATCAAGGAAGCTTATCTTATTTGCACATATTTTTGATTCTGTTATCTCGTGAGAGTTCAGAAAAAACAATGATCCTTTTGAAAAAATAAAAGCCCCTCTGTTCAGTGCAGTAACTGGGTGAACATTGAGTACACTGAGTGCAGTGTGGTGCTAGCTACACTAAAGTGAAGTCTGGACACAGTGAGTGTGTCCAGACTTTTGACTGTTATTGTACCCTTTTAAAAGTTTAGCATATGAATCATGAATTTGGGTGAAGTGGGAGCTGGTGCAAGGACTCTGAAGCCTCTAAATAAAGTCTCTGTTTGACTTGCTTTAAATGTAATATTTGAAATCAGTTTGCTCGCTACATACTTTCCACATGATTAAGAAAACAAAGAAAATACCTTCCATTGAGTTTTTTTTTTTTATCAATAACTAAAAAGGTGTGGCTTATCATTTCAGACTTCTAGCGTTACCGCACTTGTTGATGCAACAGCAGATCTTAAATGGCATGCAGTGGCGGTACTTTGAACTTAAACAGGGTCTGGTAAATAATCTGCAGACTTTATGATGGCCTTATAAATCCCCTTTCGTCATTTCACCCTTGAGACCGCCTTTTTTATTTACGCTTATCAATGATGGTTACAGTTCCTGTTATAGGTCATCAAAAAGCTAATATGCAGTGACAAAGTAAGCTGTGACCAAACTGAAGTCTTTGCACACATGAATTCTTTAGCTGACTGTTTCAGGCTTATACAGCATTGTGCCACCTACTGGTTACTGGGATTGGTGACAGTCCGGGATTTGACGACTATGAAGACAAGTTGGGCCACAAAGAGATACATTTTTTTTAGTCACAGACAGCAAAAGAAATGTCAACAAACATTTCAACTCTTAGACAAAGTCTTTTGTCAGCACCACATCATAGCATAGATCTCACTACTATCTTGTAAATACTCCCTTTCACGCTTGCTGTTATCCTGTCACAAATCCTCATGCTCTACCACAGTTCCTGTCTGAGCACTTTATAGTATGCTTCCTCTATCTCCACAAAGACACAGCGGAGCTCCTTCTGACCTTCTCTAGCAACACTTTCAAAGCAAACATCACATCTGTAGCGCTCCATCGTGGCACGAAGCCGCACTGCTGCTTGCTGATCATCACCTCTTCTTAAACTAGCTTTAACAGCTCTTTCTAAAGCGTCATGATATGGATCAGCTGGAGTAGCTGCTACACTCACATCCTCCTTTCCCAATTCTCTGCACTTCCTTATTCACTAACTTTCCTCCATCTGTGCTCCTCTCTCATTCACTTCATGCATGAGCTCTTTAAAGTACTCCTTACATCTTTCAAATGTGTTTTATTTTGTAGAGCAAACTGAAAATGTCTAAAGCTCATATTAGCCACAGACTTTTTCAGGCATCAAACCTTTAAACCATTCAAAAAAAGAGGCGCCAACTTTGAAATGAAATGCTAAATTATTTCCAGGTCTCATTTCTGCAGTACTCTATAGAGTATTTTTGTATTGTTAATTTTAATTCCATTTCAAGCAGAGTCATAAAGCACTGACAGAAGAAATGCAACTTGAACTCTGAAACCTCACTTTAATTTGCTTGAGCGGTTTGAATTTAACGTGTCATTTCAGTTTAAATTCTTGACGCGTTTGGACATGTTCAGTGTAGCGATCCTTCCTTGTTTGTGTTTGTCACCTAAATGAAACATTCAAATATTTTCCATTAGATCTCCTTCTAGAGATTCATTTACAGCTGTTTGGAATAATGCGTAAAAAAAATCCACATAACATTGTGACATAATGTTGAGCTATTGTCCCTATATATTCTATTTATAGCATTGCATGAGCTAAAAATAGCAGCTGCCTGAGAGAGTAATAAACTGGCATACTTTTGCATGAGATCTCATGTTGACAAAGACGAGGTGTACTGTTTCCTTGTTGGTGACGCAGCTTCATGGGGAAAAACGCAGAAGAGATAAAAGTGCAGGTGTAAGCGGTGTCAAAAATTAACCCTGCGGTTCAGAGTTTACACATACTTGCAAGTCATTTGGAGATTTACACGTGCTTTTATGTGTTGGGGAATTCAACAGGTTTCTTTAAAAAAAAAAAAAAAAAATTCCTAAAAAGATCACACTTGGCAGAGTGAAAGCATTCACTCAACAGTGGTTGCAATGTTTTCTTTTGTTGCTGTATATTGTCCTTGTAAAAATGTTTTTAGGCAATAAAGTTTGCACAAGTAAGTACAGGAAGTAACTCATAAAAGGGTCCTTGGTGTTAAAGTTGCCTTGCCTTGAGTCGATTTGAAAAGCATATTTGCTCACAGAATATGATGATATTGGTAGCTAGAAAAGCCATCTGCCATTAGAGTCACCTGCCACGCCTCAACTGTTATCTTTTGAGTCAGCCACATCATCTGGTGCTCCACCTGAATCATCTGCAGAGTCTCCAGCCTCCACGGCGCCGGAGTCTTCCGAGCCGCCTGCACAGGAGCCCAAGTCATCTGAGGAGACAGCTGCATTCCCTGCAGAGTATCTGGAGTCCTGCAATTTTTTGTTCTGACCCAGGAAGCACCGACCCAGTGTGTTTTGGTCTGTTCTGGTTCGATGAAGTGGGTGATTTCCTGGACTGCTTCCTGGACTGTATTTAAACCTTCAGTTTTCTTCGGTTCATTGTTGCATTGTCATCTGTGTTCCCCATATGCTGTGTATGTGTCTCGTCCTCCTCCTGAGTTTTCCCTTCTGTTCTCCAAGGGCTTTATTACGTATAATTTATGTGCCTTGGATGGGATTTAGTGTTAAAGCTGTTTTTGAGTCTGTTCTGACTCGTCCTGCATTGAGGTCCAGCCCTGCCTGCCACACAGTATTTGGTTAAATAGGTTAATAAATGTCCAGAATCAGTTTACATATCTTTAACGTTAGCAGTTTCTTTGGATAAATGTGCCAGTTTTGTTAGCGGCCATTAGTGGCCATATATTGGCAAACCAACTTAAAGGTACAGTCGGTCATTTTTTTTAGGTTAGTTAATAGAAAAAAAGAATATTGTACTCATAAATATGGATTGATTAGTGTGTAATTACATCTTCTAAGAAAAAATGTATGCTTTTTCATGAACTTAATCCATTAATCCTTTTACGCATGAATTATGAGAACCTCAGTCAAGAGTTTTTGATGACTGGGAAAAAAAAACAACACAAACAATGCAATTGAAATTTTGAATATAAACCTATTTTTCATGGAATTACAAACACGTTCACCCAGCTGGACACAATGCATTTGACTTTTGAACCAGAGAAATATGTATATAACAAACCGATAACAGAAAATGATATTGCATCCTCCACACTGCCCTAACCCACCTGGAGCTCCCAGGTACTTGTGCCCAGCTGCTATTGCTCCTGGATCAAGGAATTTCTGACCAACCACCCACAGATTGTGAAGGTTTGTGTGTGTGTGTGTATATATACAGGACAAATATGCAGTGATTACTACACATTTTACAGTATGAGCCATTGAATTAATACTGGAAAAAAAATATTATGAAAGTCTTTCACAGTCACACTTGCTCATGCCACGCTCAGTGGCAGAAACAACATCAATCTTCTGGGAAAGGAGGAAACTCATAATCTCCCATTGTGTTTAGTCAGTTATTCCGTTTTTGCACAACAGTATGACGTCCAAGTGAACATCCAGTATGTCCATGTTTTACCATTGTAGTTTGGGATATCAAAATGTCATCAGTTCTTCCTTAGTGTGGGAATTCCTGAGGTAAAGCGTTTTTTGCATGTTTTGCTACCAAGATCAAGATTCTAACAGTGAAAAGGATACAAAATACATCTCCACAAATGGAGAAAATCTGGAACAGTGGTGAACCTACCAGGGAGTGGCTGGCCTACCAAAATTACTCCAAGAACACACCAACAACTCATCTAGGAGCTCACTTCAACAGTAGGAAAGAGAATGGGGTAAAAATGGCATCAATGGGAGAGTTCCAAGGTAAAAACCACTTCTGACCACAAAGAAAATAAAGGCTCGTTTCACAATTGCCAAAAAAAAACAAACAAAAAAAAACATCTTGAGACTTATGGATAATATTCTGTGTACTGACGAGAAAAAAGTTTAACTTTTTGGAAGTTTAATTTTTTATCGTTCGTAATACTAACACAGCGTTTCAGTGCACTCAGCTTATGCAGGACAGTGATTCAAAGGGTACCAGGAAGTCCATCTCCGAATGGTTACAAAAAACAAAGAAAAAATCAAAATGAACTATGACCTATTCAAATTACGGATTTAAATCAGATTGAGATGCTTTGGCGTGACGTTTAAACTCATGCTCAAAAACCTTCCATCGTGGCTGAATTTAAAAAATGCTGCAAAGAAGAGTGGGACAAATTCCTCCACAGCGATGCACAAGACTCATCGACAATGTTTGCAGTTCTCGTCACCAAGGGTGGCAATGCCTGTTATCAGGTTTCAAATAATAATAATTATACTTGTAAATGCATCGAGGTTAACGTTCTTCCTGGGTTTTTCTGGGAAATTAAACCAGCCGAGCTGACACACAAACATAATGATAAACATTTATGCACTGTTAAGTACTGTCCTTGTGTAGTAAGGTTATTGAATAACACACAAAGAGGTAACTCTAAGACCTCCTTCCAACTCCCCTGAGTATTCTGAACAATACTCAGTGAAGCTCAAATACACCCATTCCTGGACTTCAACAAGAGCCGCGACTTTTTGTATGGAGCAAATCAAAATATTTGTAACTGTATACACATCAAGATTAAACTTTTTTAGGGGAATTTTCAGTGAAATTTAACTTCCCGATTTCACACAAACAACTTATCAAGTAAGGCGAGTGCATGACACACAAAAGGGTCACTCTAAGCCCTCCCTCTGAATCCCTCAAGTATCCTTAATAATCCTTGTTGCAGCTCAAACTTCACACACATTCCCAGACTTCAGCGAGAGCCACAACTTCACGCCTTTGGTTAAAAATGGCGTTACGTTGTAATCTTATGCTGGGGCTTTGTTGCCTGGCCATCATGCTGACAAGAAAACATGCATGCCAGGGTGCAGGTAAGCTGTTTTTTATTTTTTAAATGTTCTTTGATTAAAATAGCTCACTGAGCTATGGAAAATCTGTTGTGCTTATTCAGCTCAGCAGAATGACTTACTGACCTCTCTTATGCAAGAATCCGCTACCCTACCTTTAGATAAAAAAGTAGTTTGCAAGCAGCTGGAAAGAGGGCAGGGCTGTTGATCAGATAAGCAAAAACTTGTAAGAGCTTGGAGACATTTTTGTAATTTTTCAACCAAGTGATCATTTATTTATTTATTTTAACAGATTGTTTGTTTTAAAGTTGACGAAACTGATATGTATCTCCATGAAACGTTTCTGACCTTGACTGGATGAGCAGATTTGTTTAAAGCCAGAATGGATGTATGTAATATGAAAGCTGCTGCTTGTAGGGACAAACCCACAGACCTTTTGTTGATGTGCTCTTTGGATGGTCAGACTTCCTGAATTGCATAATTACTATATAGTTGTTTCCTTATGCTTGCATTTAGTGCAATGTATTGTTTATAATTATGTGCCGTTATTGCATATTGCATGTTTAAGTATATAATTACTGTACCTGACTTGTTGTTAGGATCACTACTTATAAACAACAAACTAATCTAACTAATCTTGGCCCATCACCATGGTCATTACAAGCCAATATCACATGACAAATGAGAGGAAGGAAGGAAGAAAAAAGATTGATTTGCAATACATGTATTTGCACTATTAATCAAAACATTTCTTGCAATTAACCAAACATTTGCTTTCATCCAAAGTAAATGGATGCAAGGTAACCAAACATTTACAATGAGATAGTGGCTCTCCTTGGCACTAAAAGCTCTGATTTAGTGTCTTCTACAACAGGTGCTCCTTTGGTTTTATGACCCGAACAAAAATAATACTGTTTGATCTACACACTAATTATTTCTAGCACCAGCAAACAAGCTCAAATAAATCCAAACGACAAAGAGCAGACCAACATGGTCAGCTACTAGCTGACAAGAGCCAAAGAGCTAAAAACAGACTGAATATGCTCACGGGTCGCCAGACGAAAGAACCCATTCAGTGTAACAGATACCCATATTATTAAGTTATTATGGGTCTTATATGATCACATCTGGTTAATGTTGACTCAAATATCAGATAACTTTTCAACCCACATGTGCATGGTTATGTTTCCACAGGGCAACAGGGCTGCTGTACACTGTATGTCAAACCCCATGCTATGAACACCATCCTAAGACACAGACATCAGGTGGCGTTTTGCCGGAGGCAAGGGATTACTGAACAGTGTAACATCGAAGCTGTGTAAGAAAAGGGTCCTCTTTTATGCTTTTGTATCTGCAGTATTACTCCCAGAACTTGGATTTCCTTATGTAATTTCCCCTCCATGTGCTTTGTTTCTTTTCAAAATGACCTTATTCCCAGGTGTTTCCAATTTCCAAGCACCTCCCCTTTATGAACCTTGCTTAAAATGTGTTGTAGTAGGCAAGGCGACAACTCCTGCACTCTCGTTTCGCTCCCATCCCCGTTTCCTCCTCCAAACAGTATTCAGTTAAAAACTTAATGATGTTTCTGTTTCTCTTCAAGTGTACTTAAGTGGAGACACCGGCACATATGTGTGGATCCTAGACCTCACAGGATGCACAAACTTCTCGAACGCTTGTGGTAATGTGGACACACACACACACGGACATATGCATACAATATAAAAAAAAAGGACATCACCCATTTGTTTTGAACACTACATTTTGAAGCTGCCCCGTTAGCATTTAAGCCTCTGTAATGTCAGTTTTCTGGAGCCAGAAGTTACCATATCTGGATGAGATGGCAGTTTGCTAAGTTATCAGAAAGCTTTGTTAGCAAGCTACATCCATAAACTGTATGGGGCGACACACAGATCTGCTAATAAGTGATAAGTTGTGTGTAAATAAAGTACTGGACTCAAATTAGTGGAAGTGAGATTTAGCAGATGCTGATTAGTTACAGCTCCCTTTAAAAGCACGCCTGTCAATCAAAGCAGCCATGCCTATAACTTCAGTATCCAAATGAAAAAACTACCATATAGGCCAAAAACATTTTTGTACCAGACTGAATATGTATTTTTTAATGCTGTTAAGTTGGAATTTTTAACAAGACAGTCCATGGATATTAAATCGCTTTCAGAGCCAGCCTCAGGTCATCAGTCGAGGCATTGCAGGTTTTGCCACTTTTTGGAGTGCATCATTAACTTTACTGGTCTCATTAGCACATACAGCAACATCTGAAAAGTGTCTGAATGACAACAACAATACTGTGGTTCTGTGAACAAAGAAGGAATGATAAAATTTAAAAATAAAACAAAACTTGACAAAAAAAAGGATTTTGTAAAGGATTTGTATTGATTGGCTAGGCAGAGAGATTGAGCTGGAAAGGATGTGCAGCAGGTTAGGGTGATTAAGGATGTAGGTAGATATAATACTGAGTAAAGGAACTGTGTTGAGAAGATGGAAGGAGTATGTGAGGAGCTGACAGATGACAAATGAGAGAGAGAGGAGCTAGGCTGAGAAGAGAGGTCACAATCAGTGAGCAGTTGTATGACTTTGAGAGTGTTGAAGGTCAGAAGGAGTTGCATGGTGTCTTTGTGGATCTAGAGAAAGCATATGATAGGGTGCCAAAAGAGGAACTGTAGTACTGCATGAGGGAATCAGGAGTGGCAGAGAAGTATGTGAGGGCGGTGCAGGACACGTATGAGGACAACAAAACAGTTTTGAGGTGTGGAGTAGGAGGGACAGATGACATCAGGGACCGGCTCTGAGGCCCTTCTTGTTTGCAAAGGTGATGGAGAGGTTTACAGATGAGGTCAAGTAGGAGCATCCGTGGACTATCGTGTTTGCAGATGAGACTGTGATCTGTAATGAGAATAGGGAGCATGCGGAAGAGAATCTTGAGAGGCGGTGGCACTAGAGAGAAGAGGAATGAAAGTCAGTAGAAGCAATACAGAATACATGTGTGTGAATGAGAAGTAGGCGGGTCTAACAGTGAAGCTGCAAGGAGGAGGGGGGGGGGGGGGTCAAACAAAAAAAAAAACGGGGGGGGCCC
>VUQJ01003236.1:15927-40337 GCA_015108635.1 Andinoacara biseriatus | reverse complement strand
AGGGTCAGCAGTTTGAAATTATTTTATGGCTGCAACAGCTTTTGTTGTATTTTTGCAATAGTACTTGTCTTCATTGAACTCTGGCGTTGAACCAGCACTCTGTAATAGCAGATAAGTTCAAGGTATTGGAACAGGAAGAAGTTGGATTGCAGCTTTCCTCGTCTCTAAAAGACTTTTCCAGCTAAAAATCAGAAACAGGCAAACGGCATCAGATCCCTTTTGCACAGGCTGTTTTTGCGGTCGGATAGCTTAAAGCCGTGTGAACGAAAGAAAAATGGGGTGATTTATTTTGGAAAGTCAGTGACCTGTGAAAAATAAATGTCACAGAGGCAATAATGAAGATTTATTCTCCCTGGATTTTGAAAGAGATTTGTAACTTTAATGCAAGATGTTTGTTTTTTTTTTCTCAGACTGCAGGAGCAGCTTCACATAAGTTTATTGTTACAGCAAAGAAAGATGTGCAGGTACCGTAGATGTAGGCACCGAAGGTCATCTTTGGTAACGTCACTAAGAACATCCGTCAGTGTATATTCCTCGAGCACAAACTAGAACACAAACAGAAACACTCTCAGTTTATGGCCATACTTCACTGCCGCAGTGCTCATAAGCAGAATGTGCCGTAACCTAAAGATACTCTACTTTGTCTACGGTGTCAGGGTCTGCGCCCTGCTCTTTCAGCCAGTCAGTGAGCTGCTTGTCCGGCTCGTGGTCCGCTGGGATGTGGTGGATGGAGGGAAGTGAAATATCTGAAAGAACAGTCAGAGGAACACTTTGCTCACAGCACATGTGACTTGTCACCTTCACCCAAACTCTCTGACTGAAGGAGTGTTTAAGATCCTTTTTCCATGACGACACCACAAGAAGAATGTCTGATAATCACTTTGGCACCTATACGCGTCAAACTAGCTGTACAAGCTAATCACAGATTGACGGGGAACTTCAGAGATATGGACTACACTAGTTGATAACTTCAAATCTATATCTAGCTTTTAAGAAGAGTCCCAACCTGAAGAAGCTCCCGGTAAGAGTCAACCTTAAACCACAGATGAGTGCATGGGATTACCATAAATTCATTGGATAACCTGAAATGCACACACATTACCGCTTAAAGTTCTGGAGCAACTGTTTATCTGAGACAATGCAACAAAACATTTGATGCAATATGTGGAAAAAGTATTTTCTCATCATACACAGAATTTAAGAAGAGAGCATAAAATCAATACCCACCGTTCTTGTTGGGTGTAGCACTCTGAAGAAATTAGAGCGTGTGAGAGATTGTACTTTCAAATTCCCACTCTCACGATGGTTAAAAACCAGCTTGATTAGAGATTATTGACACTAAATAATATAGTCCTGGATAAGGGAACTAAAATGTCTTTAAGAAAGAGTCAAGGGGAGGATTTAAAGTTCCCCTGTTGGATTAAGTTGTGCATTCTACTTCCCCCCTACTTCCTCTTTTGCATAAAAGAAGCCAAGGCAGAAAAAA
The DNA here is from genome assembly GCA_015108635.1 of Andinoacara biseriatus. NCBI lineage: Eukaryota > Metazoa > Chordata > Actinopteri > Cichliformes > Cichlidae > Andinoacara > Andinoacara biseriatus. The sequence continues at coordinate 38,851 of VUQJ01003236.1, read as the reverse complement.
AGAGAGAAATTGAATGAAGGTGGTTCAGTGCTTTATAAAGAGTGTAATGGAAGAATTGGATCTGGGATTTTCCTGTCCTGCAGGTAAAGCCAGTGTTTTCTGATCATGATTGTACAGTTTTGACCCTTTTTCATTACATTGTGCCCTTGTTTATTTTATATGGTTTCAAATTCTAAGAGAATTACAGAAATCTGAGGAACAGAGAGTAACTCAAGATCAGAATTTCTGATCACATCTGCAGAAGCTTTAATTAAAGACTCAAAAGACAACACCCCCATATCAAGTGTATATTACCACTGACATTAACATGTTCCAAACATTGCAGATCTTTAAAAATGAGCCAAACAATAAATAGGACTATACACAGCCAGGTCCAGAAGTATTTTTACTGTTGCATATCATGGTACCACTACCGAATCCCAACCAAGCTATATTGCTACCCTAACTCCATCCTACTATGGATATGGATATGGACCTCCTCTGGAGTAAGCTCCTGCAGTTTTTAAAATGCGGTGTATGATTTGTAATACTTATTCATGCGTGACGTCTTTCTTCAGAAAATGGAAAAGCAAACACTTGCAATGAAAGCTGTAAACTACAGACACAATATAGCATTAAATCTGACTTAAATCTACGTGAACTGGCCTCATTCAAAAGACGGAAGCACCTTCAAAATGCTCCATGCCTTCTTCCCTGCACAAAGAAGCCTTTTGTGCACATACTTCGATCGATGTAATCGATGAATTACAAATCCAATCCAATCTGAATCTAAGAGCGCAGTTATATATTTACACACGGCAATTTTTCTTAGCTGACTGTAGCAGGGCTCCATATTCAACCAGCTCAATGGAAATGATTGAGGTGTGCCTACCTGGGGGTCTGTGTCTGACTCGGACCAGCTCTAGATCTTGTGTTCTCTGCTGCAGTGTGGCTTTCAGGACCTGCTGGTACTCCTTCTCCTTTTGTAGCAGCTCATCCAGCAGCCTGCAGCGACAGCAATATCTGTTATGGCAATTTCTATAATTTCCTCTGGCATGTACCATGGACAGTTGTATGAAAGCATGTCAGACAAGTTAATTTAATATTGTAACATCCTGTTATAGGGCTTTGATATTCCACACTGAAATTGATTTGGACATGCCCACTGATTGGTAGAAGGTAGCAATCAGTGGACATGTCCAGGTAAAATGCACTGTGAATGCTGAAAGCTGAAAGATTGTTGCTGAAATGCCAAGAAATGCTTCAAAGAGCTGAAACAGCTTAACCAGCTGAAAAGGACAAAAAAATTAATTACAGAACAGCTGAAATTGTCAAGAAAGGAGCTAAATTCAACTTAATGTCTCTGAAAAGGGAGAAAAATGCATCAAACTTTAAGTGGAAGTGAAGAAAAATCATAATAGATATTGAAAACATGAATTCAAGCTTAATAATTCAATGTCTTGGCTTCATTTTAAAGTTTGACTGTTAAAATTGAAAGCTGAAAGATTGGAGCTGAAATGCCAAGAAATGCTTCAAAGAGCTGAAATGTGATTTGCTGAAACAGCTTAACCAGCTGAAAAAGACAAAAAATAAATTATTTGAAATGCAAAACAGCTGAAATTGTAAAGATAGGAGCTAAAATGATCTTCATTTGCTGAAAATGAAGAAGTAAAATGAATGCAGAAGGAGGGAAACAGAGCAGAACCAACAGCCAAGCTTTCAATCACTTGCATGCTGAAGACAAATCCACCGATCAGTTTAAATATTATCGGCCATTCAGAACGCTCCTACGCATTAAACTCTGCCAATTGAAAACAGCTGCCCAAAGCTGCCAGTTGAACTGCAGAAGTGCTGAGTCTGTCTCTCCCTGTGTAACTGACCATCACCTGAGGCCAAGAAGCCCAGCTTTAAACCACTGCTGAAGACAAATCCACCAATCATTCACACTAAAAATACAAAATCCACATAATAAGGGTTTATGCATTTGCTTAGCGAAAGTGAAAGATCCCTGATTTGATTGCTAAGGGAGGTACAAGGGGGTTGCATCAGAAAGGGCATCCAAAAACTAAATTTATACATACAACCCTGCTGCTAAAGTGCAGCTGCAGACAGCTGCAAAGTCAATGTGAATATCTCCTGTCCTGCCTCCTGTCACGGCCTGATTTCCAAGCAGAACTACTTATTCCCAAAGTTTCCAAGAGGAAAAAGCTGTATGGTTTGTCAGTGCAAAGAGGAAGCAGAAAAGCTGAGAACAGATAGCAAATCCTGCTGGATACATAGATTAGTAAATACAATAAAAAGCTAAAATAATGTACTGGTTTTAAGATGAAGTAGATAACCAAAAACTGATAAATGCTTTGAATAGTTTATAATACCTGAAAGTAGTAAAGGAAGGAGCTAAAAAAAATAGGTGACAATCACTGACCGCATGACTGGATGCTATGAGTAAAAACATTATTATGTTTGACGGCTCACATAATCACATTAGTGTCACTCTGCAAGAAAAAATTAAATGTTTAAGTAAGTAATTATTTTATCTCCGACTGTCTTGTGTCAATCATCAAAAAAAAATGCTCTCAGTATTGAAGCGTGGTGGCAATAATCACACATCAAAAGTAACATTAGTAACCTTAGGGTAAATGGACTGGTTTTGGAGTCTCATCATTTCATCATCACCTCTTATCTTTGCTGTTCTGGGTATTTGATCATGCAGGATTTTGCTTCTTTTCATCACCCTGGAGGTGTGACAGCCACCCGTCACACGGCGCCCTGAAGCTACTGCATTCATGAGCATGTATGTTGCTGTGCTTGCAAGCTCACATTCTGTCCTTGTTTTCCACTTCCTGCTTCGGTTATAAAAGGAAAGCTTTCAATAAAACGGTATGTGCATGCCTGGAAATGTTTCCACACGAGCCTGAGAAAGCGTTTGAACTGATCTGAACCGCACTGGGAGTGTACGTGTACCTGTTGGTTTCCTGCTTCAGTCTTCCCAGCTGGGCTCCCAGATGATTATGTGAGCGTTGCTGTTCGTGGGAGTGAGAGGAGTTTAGTGTGCTGACCGCAGAGTGGGTGGGATCGCACGTCACGCCAGTGTCGTCAGTGTGCTGCGCTAAAACGGGGCTAAACTCTGCTTCCTCTTCATCGACTTCATCTTCCTTCTCTGCCCCCTCACACTCTGATGCCGGGCCAAAGTGGGTCTGCAGCTCTGTTGTTGCAGTTAAAAGGTCACGGGTCAAAGTTATTAAGTTAAGTTAAGTTATTAGGTTTCTGCTTGCAGTATACTAGATATTAAAATATCTAACCATGACTTTGACTAGTAAAATAGCATGGATGTGAGCATCCACTAAATGGAGTGAAAAGCTCATGTCAGGCTGCAGCCGCAGAGATGCCCACCTGGTATAAGGATGGTAATCGCAGCCTGCACAGCTCGGCGGATGATGTTATCCATGGCAAACATCCAGTGGGGCTTAATGTGGTGATTCCTCAGGACCTTGTTCACCTGAGAAAGCCAGGACAGACATTTAGACTGCAGTCAGTTTTGAAAAATATCTATAAATAAAAGCATCTCTTGCATGTCTAAACCTCTTCTGTCACTTTGATCTGAGCCTAAGGCGAATCAATGCCCTGAGAAACGATGGCGTGCAGGAGATCAGCTCTCAGCCACAGGTATGAGCACATTTCTTGCCAAACCAGAATGTGGATTATGATGGATTATGATGGATTCTGCGCTGCCACAAAATATGAAGGTTGTAATCACTAATCTTATGTTTTATGTAAATAAACCTTCTGTCAAAAGACGTGTTGCCTATCATGTTTTTTTTTTAAATATTATCTCTGAGTTTTATGCTGAGTTCTTAGTTTATAGCCTATAGGGGTTTTTTTATTTCAGTAATTATAGGGTAATAATGCCTCTATGTATAGTCCTTCGCTTATAATATAGTTGATTCCTTCCACCCTCTCATCCTCAGGTTAAGCTTTACTGATTCACTTCACCTGTGACTCATCTTCCCCTGATTAGCTTCTTTGTGTGTGTGTGTGTCTGTGTGTGTGTGTGTGTGTGTGTGTGTGTGTGAGGGCTGACCGAGTCCTGGAAGCCAAACAGCACCAGCTGAATCTGGTTGATGGAGGTGGAGTCAAAGTCGAGGTCCAGCTTGAGCTTGGAGATGGTGGCTGCCATGACGCGCCGCTCCGGGGAATGGATGAAGTCTCGAAGGATGCAGATGATTTGCTTGATGTGTTCCATAGACAGCTGGAGCTCCTCACTACCCTACATACAGTTTTATCAGAGAGTTTAATTTAAGCCTTGTGATCACAAACTATAGTATTAATACCCTGGTGTAAAGTTTATTAGTGATTCTGTAGATTAATGTGCCTGGCTGAGTATTTATTTAAAATGTTTTAGAGAGATACCCTATGTCATAATGCAAACTACTTAATCATCAAGCACTGTGATAGGACATTAGTGTTTTCAAAGACCTTTTGCGCCCCCTGATGGAAGTATCAGAAACAACAGCGCTTTAAACAATTCAGCTTCCTGTGATTGCACTGGCTTGATGTTAGCAAAAATTAATATTAATGTTGCTACATTAATTAATGTAGCAAAATGTCCACACAGAGACCGGAGCAGTGAAATGGGATGTTAAACTAACATAGTCAGGCTTTCTTTGTGTAAGGTGACTCAGCAAAACCTAAAACTTGATTTGGGATATCATGACCAGGGTTCATCAACTCTCCCCATTAGCCCAGGCTTTCTGCTGTGGCTCTGTTCATGCTTACATTAAAGGGGACGTTTGATGTACCATCTGACTTTTCTTCTGTACAAAATGGACCAACTGAGTGATACCTACTAAACGGGCATTATCAGGTGGCCTTTAGATTTCAGAGCTCTGAAACTGGCACATAAACACGTGCCACTGGCAGAGGTTTTACTGTGTCTCCCAGCACAGTCTCAAAAGCATGGAGGAGATTCCAGAAGACAGTTACTCTAGGAAAGCTGGACAAGGCCGTAGAAGGTCTTTAGCCCATCAGCAGGACTACTGTCTGCTCCTTTTTGCAAGAAGGAAGAGGATAAGCACTGCCAGAGCCCTACAAAATTACCTCCAGACTTCTTTAGGTTGATCTGTGGGCTGGACATGCTCTAGTGGGCCCCGTGCTCACTGCCCAGCACCGTGGACCCTGAATGGCATTTGCCATAGAATACCAGAATTGGCAGGTCCCTCACTGGTGACCTGTGCTTTTCAGAGATGAGCAGGTTCACCCCAAACAGGTGTGACAGATGTGAAAGGGTCTGGAGAAGCCATGGAGAACATTATGCTGACTGTTGGTGGTGGGTCAGTGATGGTGTGGGGAGGCATAGCCATGGAGGGGATGCACAGACCTCTGCAGGCTATACAACAGCACCCTGCCATTAGGTATTGGGATGAAATCCCTGGACCCATTGTCAGACCCTGCACCCTGCTCAGCCTCATCTGGTGAGAGTATGCAGGCAGTTCCTGGAGGATGAAGGAATCGATACCACTGATTGGCCCCCCCATAGCTCGGTGATGCCCTGATCCAGATCTGGGAGGAGATCCCCAGGACACCATCTGTGGTCTCAATAGGAGGATGCCCCAACATTGTCAGGCATTGTCAACCATGTGGGGGCCATTGCTTTGGTTCCTAACACATTACCCAGTCCATCAGTATAGATATCCATCGTGATTTTTTCTGTCTTGTCCCATTGTGATGTAAAGTGTTTTTTTTTATTTTTTGAGCAGTGTATAAAGCAGAAAATCTACATCACACATACAGTATATGGTGAATCAATGAAAATGTGACACATCCTGACAATATTAAACTCTAACCATAAAGTACTAACCAGGTATGTGTTCAGCATGGGTTACCTGTAAAATGTGGCCCATGACTTTGAAAAATCCCAGATCTGCCCTTGTTTCCTAAAGACATAACCACTACTTCCTGAACCATAATCTTAAACGGGGTCTTCTCAGACAGTTGAGTCCTCGCTTGTGCTTAGGTGAACAGCCTTATCTCTACACAAATGAGAAATGCAGACACACAATCCATGTCCCCCGAGTGTGCTTGTGTAACTCTGACTTATGTCCCCAAGACAACTACACACACACACACACACACACCTGCATGTGGTTTTCCCTGAGGTTGGAGATGACCTTTTCCTGGTCTTCATTGAGGACCTTGAACAGAATGGCCCGTCTCTCGCTGTCCTTCTTCAGCATGAACAAACCGCTATCCCTGTCCTCAGGAGACGGGGGAATAGAGCGGTCCTCTGACACTGAACCCTCATCAGGAACACTGCGACATACCCACACACACACACACACACACACACAAACAGAGTCAGATCGCAAGAATATAAAACAAGACACGGAGTGCACAGATGATTTATAACAGTGTGCTGTGTAATTTATTTACAGATACAAGCCTCTCCTGGCTACTATGTGTGCAAAGGAAAGTGCAGAAGCAGCATGAGTCAGGCCTGTGTGACGTGCGTGAGTGTACGCACACTGGTGCTCGAGTGATGTGTGCAGAGCCGCCAGCTGAAACTTGTAAAATTTTCAGACCTCATTAATTCTAGTATTGTAAAAGGTAGCGGAGGGCAGTGTGAGTGCAATAAGGCCACCTGCTACCCAAACACACTCAGATGCACTCATTCATTTACATCGTTTCACATGATATGAACTTTAGCAGCAGCAGGATTTGGCAGCACGTTGTTTCAATTCCATCCATATGAAATTTGCCAGGACTCTTCTTAAGATATCCAAACTTCAGGAGTTCTGATCTCAAACTGATGTAAAATCTCACTATGTGCTCTCAGACACACCTCAGGCAGTTGGAACTGGGCGGTTTGAGCAGATTCTTGGAGCCCGAGCTTCTCTTCCTGCCGAAGAATATGTCATGTTTTGCGTCACAGTCTGGACTCACAGAGCCGTGCTCACTGCTGCTGCTGCCGGCGGTCTCGCCCTGCACCTGCACCGGCAGGGAGATATTAGGGGTGTAGTCTGAAGAATAGGAAAAAAAAGAATAGGAATAAGACATATGGCATAAGGAAATGCTGTCCATATACCCAGACTCAACTTTACTAAATGTTTTTTTTTTTTTCAGGGCCATTTGCCACTGAAATTCAACCTGCACCTCATCAAAATACACTAGTTACCTGGTTTCACTGGCAGCCATGCACACACATACCATAACACCGCCTGCCCCATGTTTGGCACATAATGTGATTATGAGCTGTTTTTCTCCTTCTCCATCCTTCTGTCTTCCCATCATTTTGGTACAAGTTATTATTGGTTTTCAGCTGTTTAAAGATGTTTTTTTTTTTTCCCAGAACTGTGCAGGATCATTTAGATGTTTTCTAGCAAGTTTAATTTTCTACTTATTCTTGAGTGTAACCAGTGGTTCGCGCCTTGTTGTAAGCCCTCCGTATTTCCATTCACAAAAGTGTCTCTTGATTGCAGACTCTGGAAATGATATTCTTTCCCCCTTGAGAGCATTCTTTACTTGTTGTGTTCAGATGTTGTGAAGGGTTTTTTTTTAAGCACAGAATAAAATGATCTCTGATGAGTTTGTTTTGGTTTTTCAACCTAATGATGGCCTCCCTCACTTGCACTGAAATTTATTTGGACTTCATATTGAGAGTTTCAGTTAGAAACTACCAAATGCAAGCCTTGGAATCAACTCTAGATCTATTTATCTGCTTAATTTGTCATGAAATGATCAGGGAACAGGCAGTTTTATGGGCTCACCTGGTCATAAAACTGCCTGTCAGTTAATTGTTCGAGTTAGCTGTTGAGCTGCTGAAAATGATTGACCATGTATTAAAATGGCTATAATTCATAAAGAGTTAATACTTTGCAATAAACCCCCTCGAATTAAAGCTTCAATCACATATTGAACTTTCTAATCTAAATGGTAAATGGACCGGTCCTTATATAGTGCTCTTCTACTATATCTCGAGCACTAAAAGCCCTTTACACAACATGCCATATTCACCCATATATTAGGTGACCTCCTCTACCTCCTGAGCTAGAGCCACCCCTATAATTAAAAATCCACTGTGGTGATGGCACAGTAGATTTGTAGTAAAACTACAAAAATGGCTATTTTCCAAATACTTTCGGACCTAAATGAACTCTGAAGAATTTTTCTTAATATAGCAGATGAGCTATACTTAAACAAGTTGTGTTTACTGGTGGGTGTGCATGTGTGATGTGTGTGTTTTTGTGTGTCTGTGTGTACCTGGTGATTTGAAGGCAATCTTGCTCTTCTTGCCCTTGGCGTTGTGCCTGACAAAATTGTCTCTGAGCAGGTCCAAGGCGATGGCCCTCTTGTGAGGGTCGGGCTCAAAGCAACGTAGAATGAAGGACTTTGCCTCCTGCGACAAAGACTCTGGAATCTCTGGGTGGATCTTAAACATGCCCACCTGCAATATAAGACCACAGAGATTTGATGTTAAAAGGTTGGAATTAAAAAAAACATCTGCTTTTGACATATAACTGGAACTCTAAAGGTTTGAAACTGGATATTTAAAGGTTGGTAAGTAAACAGGTAAACAAAAAAAACACGATAATGCTCAGCGTCTACCTTAAACATGGCTGCCTGTGGTTCCCCCAGCTCATGAAAGGGGGGTTTCCCAGTGGCCATTTCTATGATGGTACATCCCAGGGACCAAATGTCAGCTGGTGCCCCATAGCCTCGAGGACCCTTATCAATGATTTCTGGAGCCATGTACTGCAGAGTACCTACCAGTAGAGAGGCAGATAGTATAACCATTTGTAACAGGGATGCAAGAGCGTCTATAAATCTTTCTTTGACTTGCAGACAAACTAGGAAGTAGCAGAAGATGGTTTCTAATAGTTAATATAAAAAACAAGATCCTCACTGGACATTTTACTGCACACAAAGTGAAAACTGAAGCAAAAATATGGCTAAAAAAAAAAAAATCACCGTAACCAACTGCAACATATCTTAAACTTTAGTTCAAATAATAGATTTCAGAAGAATTTTATTAGTCTCCCGGTCTACTCAGAAATTCTGAGCAGACTTGGCATTTGCTCCAAACACTGATGTAAACAGAGAGCCAGCAAGAGCTATAAAAAAGGGGAGAGTGAGAGCAAAGCGAGTGATGCTCCAGAGAAGAAAGAGATAAGGAAACACGCGCACACACACACACACACACACACACAGACAGCTGCTAATGAAAGGTAAACACCCTTCTGCCTCTGCTTGATTAGCTAATCTAATTACACACCTTGCTGGCCGCTGGAGAAGGCCAGATGGGCAATAAATGTGTATGTCAGTACATTCGCACGCACTCATGTGTCTCACTGTTTCCATAGAGCCTGATAGTGGCTCTTGACATTTTGAGGGTCATTTGATAGTTGCACTCATAGTCTCAGAGTGAGCATTTCTGAGACTCCATTTATGCATCCCAGACTGAATTACTGCGTGTTTACGTATGACAGGTCAGGACTCGTGTGTCATGTCAGGTGTTGCTCCATATACATTTTTCATCTAAGCAGAAAGCCTTTAAGTTGTTCACATGTGAGAGCTTCACGGGATTATTGTTCCTAAAAACTTCCACTTAATGCCGAGGCTAATATCCGACATTTCCGTCAGTCGGTGGCAGCTCCACATCTGCACCAAAATAAAGAATCTTGGAATTAATAAGAAACAGATGAGAGATTTTTTTTTTTTTTAAATGTAGAATAAATAAACATAAAGGGCATTTATCCACTTGGACACATCATGCATGAACTCATTTTGGACAGCAGTCACCTGTTAACAGTTCTTGGTCCTAACTGGTGGAACAAGTAGAGGTAGGTCTCCATTAGCCAAACACTAAATGGATAGATTAGCTAAACAATTACAATTAATGAACTGAGCAGACCTCAGCAAGTTTTAACAGAACACCAATAGTTGAAAACAGGAGCCAAGGAAATTATTGCACTCAATAGGCAATGTTCAAAAAGTGAGTAAATGGTTGAAAGAACTCCCTCAGAGTAGATCGTTAAGATTATGAATGAAAAGGGGTCAATTATCTTATCTAAAAGCATGGCTAAAAGTCCAATTCTTGGCTAACGGTTTCTCTTCTCTTTATCTTATAATAAATATATTTCTTATTATTTTCCTTTACATTGCCTTTCCATTTTTTGATCTTGCAGGATTTGTTGCTAGATATATTTTTTCCAGTTTTGGTATAGTTTTCCTCTGGTGTTTTGGGGTGTTTATGTGTATTTTAAAATCTGTTATGAAAATTCTAATTCTACTGATCATAGAAACAGTCACCTGTGAATGTTTCTGTACAGGGATTCACTCCCGCCAACCGTTTGGAGGTACCGAAGTCTGAGATCTTCAAGACGCCACTGTAGGTGTTGACTAGCACATTGTCACCCTAAAGAAGAAGCAAATAAGGACAGATTTAAATGCAGGAAGTCACATGACGATTCATTATTCTATACTCAGATGAAGCCTGGATGATGACTGGATTAGAAAGTACCTCCCCATCAGTAACTGAGTTCCACAAGGCTCTATTCTTGGTCCTATCATTGCTTCCAGACCTTCAGTGCTCTTTCTTACCTCTCTGACCAGCTATGTGGTGCATATGCACATGTGTGATTGAACAGTTTTCCCTGGGGTTGTGAGGGTTTCTGACGGGCATACCTACTAACCCGTTCACACTGGATCTTTAGTTGGCATACCTGCTCTTTGCTAACTAATCAAATAGTATGAGGATATCTCTGGCTCTCAGTGTCTTCGATTCCTGCTGTCAGGAGTCTGCTAGCCTCATCTACTTTCAGCTTGTTAATAAAACCCCTGAACCTTGTCACTGTTGTCTGTGTCCTGTGTCCTAAGTAGAATAATGTCATTTTTTTTTCCACATGACACAACCTTACAGCCACAAGCTCAGACCTGAGACTCCTTGTAAGTTTCTTTTAAAACACATTTAAACTTTAAATTCAACAGCCGTGTTGCTCAAAGGTGTATCCTGTTGGGTGGGATTCCTTCTACCTTGATGTCTCGGTGGACGATCTGGTTCTCATGCAGGTATCGGACCCCCTCCAGAATCTGTCTGGTGTAGAAGATAATCGTGGCCTCCTTCAGAGGACCCCATTTCGACCGCAGCAATGCAGATAGACTTCCTGGAGACAGGAAATTGGGGAAACACCCAGCTAGTTAGAGTAACTGCCTGACAACTCCGAGTTCACAAGCATGGATTTCTGAAAGCAATGTCCATCACAATCATTCAGACCAAATATCTTCTATCTTCATTTTCTGCTCAAGACATGTTTTTGACTCTCCACTGAGACTCACCTAGATGTAATTCACACTATAAAATATACAGCAATAATGGGAGGTGACACAAGACAACTGCTGTAGTACACAGAACTCTTTCTGTGGTTTGCACAAACATACCTCCAGGCACTTGTTCCATGAAGATCTTAATGTATCCGTTCTCAGAAACGGAGCCCAGATACTGAACAATGTTCCTGTGCTTCAGGTACTTGTGAAGAGCGATCTCTTCATGAAGGGGCTGGGAGTACCTGATCCACAGAAAGGAAACATCACCACATCCACATCAAGAAAGACAAATTGCATGTTGTGCGATGCTTTTGTGAGTTATTACCCCACCTCGGAGGGTGGATGGGGTATTATTTTTGTCTCTTTGTTTGTTTTTTAACAATATTACAGCAAAACTACCTGTCTGATTCATATCAATTTTGTATAAAAGATTGCCAGTAACCCCTACATCACCTGATTACATTTTTGCCATTATTGGGTTACGGTCAAGGTATAAAAGAGAAAAAAAAGGGAAAAATCAGAACAATTGAAAAAATCTCTCTTTTTAACATAGGACAAAAATTAAAAAACTCAGATCTCCCTCAAATCCTATTGGATTCATCTGATATTCGGTACACAGTTGCGGTGTGCCAAGAACTAGTGCCAACCGAACGCCATCTGGATCCGATCCAGATTCCGGATTTGCAGACTACTTGAATACTTGAACACGATAAACTCCATTCAACACGTATTTTTGGCCAAATCTTAGCTGAAAAAAGATGCATGATCCTCATTTGTTACAGTAAGAAGCATATCACTATTGTCCATGGACATTTAGACAGACAGACAGAAATATAGATAGATAGATAGATAGATAGATAGATAGATAGATAGACGTTATTGATCCCACAGAGGGGAAATTATTGTTGTGCCTAACATTTGGTTGGGATATTATCCACATACACAAATATATGACACTTCTCTCAATCCCATCACTCAATTCCCCACCTGACAAATTGTGTCTTTTCTCAATATAAGAGAAAAGCTTTTAAAAAATATTGTTGTGCCCGGCAACGCTTGCTAATGTAGGTCATATCTTTATCATTAAACACGTTCACAATGCAATTAACACTGGAAATAACATTAAGCAGCTTTTGTCCAATAATCCATATATATGTGCTGCAAAGTAAATAGTGGGAACTGTGGTCAAACATTGCTATATGGCCCTGTTGGGTTTTTTCTAATTTAAATTAAACTGTGAAATAATGTTGAGAAAAGGAAGTGTATGCATTTTAATCTGTACATATTGAACTCTTCATTAAATGCCTTTATAGCACATTTTTTAATGTGGGAATAAGTGCAACTTGCTAAGAGGTCTCCTTCCAAGAAAATATAGTCTAATCATTATATTCCTTTAATAAATGTATTGCATTTCTTTTGGAAAGTATGGAACCATGTAAATAAGTTGGGCCATCAACCTACCTGCTGTCTCTTTCAGGGATCTCTTTGATGGCTATTCGGACATGGTTGCTGAGATCTCTCCCAGCATACACCACTCCATAGGTCCCCCGACCCAGCACTACCCTTTCCCCTGTCTCATCTGTGTCACACTCGTACTGTAGCAAAGAAATGCATGAATAAAATTACATACTTGCCTAATTTAAACATTACTATGCGCACACTTTCAAGCACACACTGACCTCTAGCGTATCTCCGTCGCCCTCCCCCTCCAGCTCCACAGCATTTCCAGTACCATCAGATATCATCTCTTTTACCATGGAGCAGAACCTGAAACACAGACATCATTACAGTTATCTGCAGTCCTCGGCCTCCTGATCACATTCACGCATACAGTATAGAGTGTACAAACACAAACATGGACAGACACATGACAAACACACACCTACACAGACACATCTAGAGGTGTGTGTCCTCACCGACCGCACTGCTCCTCAGTGGAGAAGTAGATCTGGAAGTCATCCGAGTTATCGTGGACGTAGAGGAAGCAGCAGCGCTCGTCGAACTTACTGATGCTATAGACAGAGGGGCCAAATTAGGCTGTGAACTCATTTAAAGTGAATCTCATTGTCATACAAAAAACTTATAGTCACTCTCAAAGGGGTAATTACAAGTGAATAAAAGGGGCAAAGCAATTTTATTCTAACATGATGGATCTCAGTAAAAGTTGATTTTATTTGGTATTCAGACTTTTACAAGGGTCTTTAGATTATGTGCAAGAGCACAGATGATGCTTTTATTTCACAGTAAGCACTGACTAGCAACCATGAGGAATGTCCTTAAAAGATATTTGTTTCTTTCTTCCTCCTCAGGTTGCACTGTAATTGCGGTTTTGCAGTATACATCACTATTTTTGAATATTCAGGCTGATCTGGTCAGCTGGAGATGCCTAATGATGTTCCTGGAGGCTAATTCTTCTGTTTCCTTCATGTATTGTGCTGCAGGGAGCCACAATATATAGGCTGGTTTCCATCACTCCTAGTTTCTCTGAGTTTCTACAATGAAGCTGGAGATTTTAGCACAGACCCAAAGAACCACAACAGAGATTTTTCAGGGAAGAAAAACAAAACCTTTTTCTGTTTGTTTATATTTGTTTGTGCTGCCTAATGTCCAACATGTCTCTTCCATACCTAATCCCTTTGATGGACAATGCAGTGAAGTTCCACTCATGGATCCCTTTCTGTAATAAAAGAAAGTGACGTTAATTTATTATTTTGGTCATTTATTCAGAAAAATAACAACTCTGAATGCTTCAATTTTATGTCTAATTTTAAGAAAAGAAACTGAAGGAGGTAGTTTGTCTAATCAACAAATAAAGTATTTTTTATTTTTGTTAACACTGAATATTTCAGGTGGAATGACAATATCCTGTCAATTTTCAATGGTGCAGTCCAGAACAGTGCTGTTGAAGAGTGATGCTCTGACCGTTTCAGCAGGAGAAACATGCCAGATGGACACATTCTTCTCTTCTGCCTCACTGTTAATGGAAACATAGGATGGCTGGTAAACCTTGGTCGGTTCTAGAATCAGCACCTGTAGACACAAACACCAAAACATTTGATTTTGCATGCATGTGTGAACCGCTCAGTCTAAAATTTTCACCATGGATCCAAGTATGTGTTTAAATACTGGAAACCGAAGTCTGTTGGTGGTGTCCTGCGTGGCTTCAACGATGATGTCCATCCAGAAGTTGAGTCTCTCTCTCTGAGGCGAATGCTCCAAGTTTTGCTTTTTAAACCTTTGGATAAGCTGCAAGTTTTGCACCACTGACCGCAAATACCTAGAAGAAAACACACAGGAAACAATCGTGATCAACCACCACCAGGATGCCTTACTGTAGGTTGCAGGCTGATGAACAGTTTTGTATCATCAGCTCTGCAGACATATGTTCTGGACACTCGGGTGAAGAGAAGAGCAGAGGTCCACCTGGTGGTGAGTTGGATCAAGTGCCGGGGGAGGATGTTGGACAGACCTGGCGCATTAAAACGTATAGTGAGGGTGTGCTGGGAATGCCTGGCAGAGGCTCCAGCCTGTGAGATCTTGAACTCCCACCTTCGGGAGAACTTTGACAGCATTCCAAGGGAGGTTGAGGACACTGAGTCTGAATGGACCATGTTCCATACTTCCATTGTTGAGGCTGCTGCTCAGAGCTGTGGCTGCAAGGTGGTTGGTGCCTGAAGTAGTGGTAATCCCAAAACCAGATGGTGGACACCAGAGGTGAAGGGTGCCATCAAGCTGAAGAAAGAGTCCTATCGGGCTTGGTTAGCCTGTGGGACTTCAGAGGCACCTGATGGGTACCGGTAGGCCAAGCAAAGTGCAACTCTAAAAGCTTGGGTGTGGGAGGAGTTTGGTGAGGCCATGGAAAAAGACTTTCAGACTGCCTCAAAGTGATTCTGGCAAATTGTCAGGCGATTCAGGAGGTGTTCTACTCACAGGGTGCATAGCACGGCTGGTGCCCTGCTGACTTCCACTGAAGATATAGTTTAGGGGTGGAAAGAATTTTTCAAGGACTTCCTTAATCTCACTGACACTCCTTCTGTAAAAGAAGCAGTCTGGGGATGAGGGGGATGACTCACCCATCACTGGGGGTGAGTTCACTGAGGTAGTTATACAACTCTTTGATAACAGAGTCCCTGGGGTAGATGAGATTCACCCGAACTTTCTGAAGGCTCTGAATGTTGTAGGGCTGTCTTGGTTGACACGTCTCTGCAATGTCATGTGGCGATCTGGGGCAGTGCCACGGCATTGGCAGACTGGTATGGTGGTTCCCATCTTCAAGAAGGGGGACCAGAGGATGGGCTCCAACTATTGAGGGATCACAGTCCTCAGCCTCTCCAGGAAGTTCTATGCCAAGGTGCTGGAAAGGAGAGTTTATCCATTAGTTGAACCTCGGATTCAACGAGACCAAGAGGTTTTGCTTGACCAGTTCTTTATCCTCTTGAGGATATTTGACGGTGTGTGGGAGTCTGCCCATCCAGTCTACATGTGTTCCATGGACCTGGAGAAGGCATTCGACCATGTCCCTCGGGATATCCTGTAGGGGGTGCTGCAGGAGCGAGACAGAAGATTTCTGGCTTGCCGTTATGAGTCATTTAGTCCCTTTACAACTGCAGGGTCCACATTTCCAGCAGTAAATCAGGCTTGTTTCTGGTGGGTTTTGGACTCCGCCAGGGCTGCCTTTGTCACTGATTCTGTTCATAATTTTTATGGACAGAATTTCTAGGTGTAGCCAAGTAGAGGAAAGCTTCAGCCATAGTGGCCTCAGAATCTTATTTTTGCTTTTTGCAGATTAAATACATTGTTTGAAAAGCAATGATATATTAACCAAAATTTATAACTAATCTTTATTATGAAAATCATATAATGCCATGTTACCTTTTTCATAGTTACAAGGGCTTCTCGCTTACCAGACAGGTGGTTTCAGTTTGAAGAGCTTCTCTGCAGCCTGAGTAGCTTTAGGGATGTCACTTGCTAGCATACTAACGGTGAAGAACTGGCCTACGTCCCAGTAGTTATTCATCTTTTCCAAGGAACCCTTGCGCCCTAGTAGACTGTTCAGCCTCACCCCTGATTATTAGAAGACCAAAAGTGAATACTGTAATTGTGATCTAGTTTGAACTGGCATGGTCTCAATAGTTTGTTAACTGACTGTTTTCCAAAAGAAATATCAAGGAAATAAGCTGTTAAATGCAAATTGCGTGCTGAAAATACACAAATTAGGTGTTTCAGACAGATTTGCACATCAAAATGGGGTGTCAGGTTACCTATTTTTCTGAGCTCCATGGAACTCTCAAATTGCTGGCCAGCAACTATGAGGAGAACAGCCAGGTTGATACCAGAGTAGAGAGTGGGCTGCAGCTCGAAGCCCTTTCTGTACCTGGCAGGTGGAAGGAGAAACAGATGAATACACACAGGCAAAACAATTAGACACAAATAAGATGCATTGATTCGTGTGTTCTCACCACTGTATAGCATTGTCTCTGTTTTTAGTGTCTTTGCAGTCAGAGTCGAGGAAAATGTCCTTGTAGATTCGCCCACAGAGGCAGAACATATCCGGCGCAGGATGCTCACAGGACTGCAACACCTGCAGCATCACTCTGAGAGCCTGCTCCCTGTCTCCAGGAGTGTTCCTCCTGCACGTACATGCAAAAATTAATGTGTAAGTGGAAGGAAAATGTTGTCACAGGCCTCTGCAGCCCTTCGAAAAGCTAAGTACACCATTACTGTTTCCATAGGAATTAAAAATATAAGTAGCAGCCAGGCGCTGCTAATCAAATGGAATTGATTAACTGATTGTCAGCAAGTGTGACCACATCTATAAAAGCAGAAGTTTTAACAGTTTGCAGGTCTAGAGCATTCAGATGTGTATTATCACAATGCCACAATCGTCCTAGGAGTGGACATCCCAGCATATTCACCCCAAGGTGATATCATGCAATACTCAGAGAATGTGCAAAAAACCCAAGAGCAACACCTTGGACTCCACAGGACTCGGCTAGCATGTTAAATGTTAAAGTTTGTGCCATACAATTAGAAAAAGACTGAAAAGTATGGCTTGTTTGTCTTCTCTCTAAAAAGATCATGGCCGCATGGCTTGGGTTTGCAAAGCTGCATCTGAACAAACTACAAGATTCCTGGGACAATGTCCTTTGAACATGTCTGGCCATAAAGCACAGTACCACGTTTGGTGAAAACCAAACATAGCATCTGAGCACAAACGCACCATAACAACTGCCATGCACAGTGGTGGATGGGTAATCATTTGGACTACTTATGCAGACAAAAGACATGGACAGTCATTGAGTCAATCACAAGCTCACTTAGAGTTAAATGTGAGGTCATCAAGCTTGGCCCAATCTGGGTGATGCAACAAGACAATGATCCCAGACCTCAATCTGACTGAAACACTGTGGGGAGACCATAAGAGAGCTGTGGATAAATTAGCGCCTACTTCAAGTTATTGCTGCTAAAGGTGGTTCTACATGCTATTATGTCATAGGGTTTATCTAGTGTTTTGCCAGGACTACATGGAGTCCAGTGAAAGCTTTCTTTTTTACAAAGCTTTAGACTCTGTGGTCTCTTGAGTTTTAGCTATAGAGTTACGGCAATTTGACCTGCATAAAATACACATTTTATGGTATATTTTTATATGGCATGGTGGCACGAATGTCCTCAGTGAGAGAGACCTATAACATCTGTTTTCACGACAAGGTTTAAATGTTATATGTTAAATGCTCTGAATTCAGCGCCTACAAACCTGTTGAGGGCAAAGGCGTAGTGAAACTGGATCATGGGTTGGGTGGCCAGATCGCAAGTTGGCAGCATCTCCAGAGTCTGCACCAGTTTCACCATGGCATCATAGTCCTGGTGGTCAAATAAGGCAAAAAAAGAAAGAACAAGTCATTCAATTAGCCTGTGGGACTGATGTGTACATTGCAATTGCCATGACGATGCAAATATGCTTTATGAGGTTTCCAGCTGACAGAATGAAGGCCATGTTTTGCGTTTTGTACCTGTATGTCTCTGTAGGAAAACAGCAGGTTCATGACGATGTCCTGCGTTAGGACCTCTGTGTTATCAATTCTGAGTTTAATGCGGGAAAGCTCCTTGGCCAGCTCCTCTCCCTGGTACTTCTCCCTGGCCTTCCTGATGTCATTGAGGAGGGTATCCTTAAAGGAAGCACTGCATGCACATGGTGAGGGAGCAGAGAAAGAAAAGGGAATTTCATATTTATGTTCATGTAAAACACAGTTTTTGACCTATAACTTCAATTTAATATGAATTGAATTTACCACTTATTCATACCCAGTGGCGCAAAAAGTGGGTATACACTATATGCAATGCATAGAGGCGCCGCACGAGAGGCGTTTGAATGACAAACAGCTTTTCAAAGTGGTTTAAAGACAGTCGGTAAATTATGTCAGTGTTTCAAGAGGAAGCTTTTAAATACTCAGGTTAGCTTAAGTTACTAGGAGTAAAAGAACAAGTCACTGTTCTGCAACTGTGTGTTATAGTTACAAAATAACAGGTCATAACAAGAAAAATAAGGGAACTTGTAATAATTTGTTTAACTAGATGGTGAATTACAAAACAGATAAATTATTGAAGAAATTATAAATATAAAGAAAATATAGAAATGATAGAAGAAAGCCTGTACTAGAAGTCTTGTATTTTATAAGTCCATGAATAAGTGAGATCTGCACACATGAACACAGTTAACCTTAAAATTGCCTCCAATTCCTTACACAGGGCATCGATGTTATTATAGGAATTTATGACACAAACATTTCTCTTATTACAGGAAGTCTGAAGATCTCCCTGAATATTTCTTGTGCATGGGGTCTTTTTGTTTATGTTTTAAGTTAATGTAAGTTAATTAAGCTACGCACCACAGGTGGTGGCTCCAAAAACAGGCTTTTTATTGCAACATTTATCCAGTTTTGACTCAAAAAAACAACTCTTTTTAAAACTATATGCTAATTTTAGCGACATTTTATGTTTCAGTGCATCCAACATTTTTGTAAACAATGCGGTAGTAAAATTGGCATTTTCAAAATATACCAAATTAAGCACTTTTATTGTACAGTAATAACATCCTATACTTAAGTATGGTATGATCAACCCTCAGACATAGTCCAGCAGCAACTTGATGCGCTAAACCTCTCCCAAATTATATCTGAGCCTTCCAGACCCAACCCCAACCCTCCCTCGTCCTCCACACTGATAGATCTCATTCTCACTAACACCCCATCTCAATTTCAGCCAAATGAGTGATCATGGCGATATTGCATGTACTGCATACGCTCTGGCGGCTCTGCTAAACAATCACCAGTGACTGTGACCAAGCGCTCTCTGAAGAAACTTGATATGCAGGCCTTTCTTCTAGATGTCACAGCAGTGCCTTGGGACACACTCAATTCTATCTGCTCCTTAGATGATTGCTTGTCCTATTTTAAGAATACATTCAGTCTGATCATCGGTAAACACGCCCCCCTATGAAAAGATTTACACGCTTGTCAAGATAACAATACTCCCAATTATGAACTACGGTGACATCATGTATAAAATGGCATCAAGCGCCACTCTCAGAAAACTGGACACCCCTTATTACTCCTCTTTGCCACTGATGCACTTTTCCACACTCATGACTGTGACCTTTATAAATTGGTGGCCTGGCCCTCCCATTCATGCAGCTCTATCAGTAATTTCACTTTGTCTATAAGACAATCCTGGGCAAGACACCACCTTATCTGTCATCTCTTCTTCACATAGCCCATAATAAATATTGTACAAGGTCCAGTGACTACATCAAGTTCACCATCCCCAACACCTCTACTATTTCTGGCTGCACCTCCTTCCGCTTTGCAGCAGCAAATGACTGGAACACTTTACAAAGCACACTAAAAAACTTGCAACTTTAACATCTCTTACTACTTCCAAGCTTAAACTTGAACAGATTATAGTTGATTGTTGCTCTTGCTGATCACCCCGAATCACACTAACATACGTTTGCGCGCAAACACACACAAACAGACACACACACTTTCCCCTATAATTCATACAGATCTATTCTTCTTCATACCTCTGCTTCTTATTCCGTCCTCATGACTTAGATGTTTGCTCAGTGTTAATATGTGATTATTATTTTATCCTCGGTATGCTTATGTGTATCTATGTGTCATGGACTTATTTCTAGCTCATTTTTGCAAATGAGACCTGGTTGTCAAACATTTTACCTGGTTACTTTTACTCATTCTGAATACTTTTACTCTTCCTGTTCAGTTAAATATGTTTTTAGAAGAAAATCTCAACATAATTTGCAATATTCTGCTTCTCTTGTGTTTGACTGTGAGGAGCGGCTTCTGCACAGCTGCAGGAGGAAAAGGTGGAGCGGAGAGGTTCAAGAAGGCGTCTTAGGGCGTTGACTGACACAACATTGACTAATGAGCCTCTCCTTTCCAATGAAACAGCATACTGGGAACTTGAGGTCTGTCTCTCATACACACACAAACACACAGCACCAAACAGTCTGCAAGGTACAGTCTCACAAGACTCGAGACAAAAAAAGAGTTTGGTTATTGTTATTGTATTACTGTCGTGGATAACTGTCTACATCTGAGCCTGTCCTGGGACGGAGCTTCTGATAATAGGATCACTTTAGCACCCTGTTTCTGCTTCCATCTCACCAGGATGTTACATGTATGTCCTTCAGCAGGCTGGTGAAGCGGTCGGTCAGGGGGTCGCACAGTGGGCCCAGCAGGTTGTCCCAATTGGGCTGCATGTACTCGCTGGCCCTGCGCTGGGCATCACTCTCACAGCACATATACTCCTGGTTAGGAGTCACTATGTAGGGGATGAAGTAGTAGTTACCGCTGGATGCCTAGAAAGAGAGAAGAGAAGGTTTAATTACGAGCTGTTTAAAGAAAAAAAGAGTTTGAAAGCCTTGTGCAAACAGTAAAAAACAGATGCCAGGTATAAAAGATGTCCAGGTGGAGAAAGATAAGGAGGTGAAACAGAGAGAGTAGGGATTAGAGTGATTAATGAGGAGGATCAGGAAGGACCGTTGGTTGCATCATGAGCACATCAGTGAAGGTTTCCAGAAGCAATTAGCTCTAACCTCCGTCTCTTCTTGTAGCTTTGTACTTCTAATAGGCTGAAAATGTTTTTGGGTGTGCACCTGTCATTGTTTTTACATGTAATGTAACTTTTTAAACGGCTAGCAGCTGGAGAAGCAGAAAAAAAATGTAAAGTCTTTAAATTTTAAGCTGAAATGGTAAACGTTGCAGGTATTCATACTCATTTACTTAAGTGTTTTGGGCCACTCTGTGAATTTTACATGTAATGCCGATTCTCTTTTAGCTCTGTTTTATTTTTAAAAACCCAATTTCTGTTCCTTTTTTACAATATTGCGCCGATTAGAAAGTCATGCTGGAAACAGACGTCGTTTGGTGTTGGAGGTGTCCTGTCAAAAGAAGATGTCTGCACAGGAGCTCCTCCAGTTACATACAGGATGCTGGTGAGATTGTCATGAATGAATGGGGCTGATGTGTGGTGTAAAAAAAAATGTTTTTATTATGATTTCATCAGAAGAGTTCACGAAAATGCATACTGTTCCTTTTGTGCTGGGTTACATTTGTAGTGATGTATTTTCGACATCACAGCGTGATCACTTTACAGCATCAACCATCATTGTGCATCAAACGAGCAGCAGCAGACCACCAACTCCTTAGACCACCACAACTGGCTGCTTCTGATACACAGTGGGATTAAATTTAACCCCATGATGTTTCATTCTGGAATGATGCCGATTTGATTTTAGTGCAAAAACACAAGTGCATCCAGCACTCTTAATGCATCATGCTACAGCTGATTATCAATCTCTTTGTTAGGGGTTTTAATCTGTTAACTACACAACACCCCTTGGGGAGGTCTTTGTTTTCCAGCCTCACCTCCCCGTCAGTATTATTAGTCAATCAGGCAAATATCCCAGCATGCTTTGCTTTAGTATAGGCCTGGTACCTACTTTATTTCGCAGTCCAGACCCTCTGTATTCTGGAGGCAACTGAACCCAGGGGAAACCTAACGCTGGGGGACGAGTGGCCTACTCCACACACAAACACACATATACCCAAATAAACAGCACACACACAGTGAGGGTCAGTTCCTAAGAAAACTAACAAGTAGTTTGACGCTATTTCAGGAGCCTGCCTTTCATGTTTTAGCACATGTGTGTACTTGTACACAGTGTGCGCAAGAGTGCTGTGCGCATTCCTGCCTGAATTACTGCATAGGAGCGAACAGCACTTGCCACGAATATTTCTCCAGAAATAGAAAGAGACGGTGTGCACACAATTTTTTTATGGAACATGCACACATGAGAAACTTACTGTGTTTTTCTGTGCCACCATGTCCTGTGAGGAGATAAAGAGCACGTGAGAATATGTTTCCAGACTTTGGGACAGTGACATCGTGTATTATTCCTGCATGGCTATTTTAAAGGTGCGAATGTTTGTTTGTCTCGCTGTTTTTCTGTTGTGTTCACCCTGCAACAGGCTGGCGACCTGCCCAGGGTGCACCCTGCCTCTCGCCCTATTGCAGCTAGGACAGGCTCCAACCCCCCACACCCCCC
>VUQJ01003233.1:0-10214 GCA_015108635.1 Andinoacara biseriatus | reverse complement strand
AGTCTATATCTGTCAGTAGCATCATAAACAGGATTGTGTGATTTAAAATACAAACAAAATGCCATAAAAAGGTGCATCAAAGGAACCATCAGAGACTAAGCTGTAGTACTTTAGGTCAAGTATGATATAATTTAAAAAACTTTCAACGACAGCTTACAACAGGGTAGTCACATTGGAATTTTTTTACAATTTTTATACTTATGATATAAATGGGAGGGGGAGTATCAACATCAACGTAAAACAGACCTTTACGAAACGTTTTCAGTGCAGTGTGAGTTTGTCACAGTAAACGATGTGTTTAGGTGTTTGCAACAACAGTGTTCAAAGGGATTTATACACTCACTGGCCACTGTATTAGGTACACCATGCTAGTACTAAGTTACAAGTGGTTATTTGAGTTACTGCTGCCCTCCTATCAGGTTGAAGCAGCCTGGCCATTCTCCTCTGACCTCTGACAAAGCATTTTCACCCTGTTCACTGGATATTCGCTCTTTTTCTGACCATTCTCTGAAAACCCTAGAAATGGTTGTGCAAGAAAATCCCAGCAGATCAGCAGTTTCTGAAATACTCAGATCAGCCCATCTAGCACCAAGAGCCATGCCATATTCAAAATCACCTTTCTTCCCTGTTCTGATGCTCAGTTTGAACTTCTGCAGGTCTTCATACCCGTTTCTGCCAGGTTATTGGTTGATTAGATACGTGTGTTTACAAGCAGTTAAACAGGTATACCTAATGAAATGGTCAGTGAGTGTATGCATGAGTATGTGCTTCCTAGATTTTGACTCCTGCCAATAGCATCAGAGCACATGAAGCCAAATCTATTTAACTCTGACGTCACATTATTATTCTTCCTGGAAAAAAATAAAATTTTATTTTCCCATTTTAGCACACAGTGAAACAGTTGAACAATTTGGTTTATTTTAACTTTGTTTTGAATGGCACAGTTACAGGCTAACCAGGGCTTTCCAAAAATGCAGATTCATTTGCCATCTTATTAGATTATTTAGTGCCACAGGGTGTGTAATGATGCCAAGAAAGCAATGGGATTAATTAGTATTCATCATTTTAAAATGCTGCTGCTCACCACGCAGTCTGCATTCTGGGTGAGCCTCTTTAGCGTCAGCAGCGAGTTGTACGGCTGAACGACCACATCACTCATCTCATCCTGGTTTGGGAAGACAGAGTAAGTCTGTACCAGCTTCTTTGGGTACCTGGGGGACAGAAATGATACATTATTCACTCACACTATATCACAAGAAAAAAAAAATGCAAGTGATCAAGTTGAATGCGTGCATGTTAACCTGTCATTGAGCCTTTCCAGGAGATACGATCCCAGCCCCGAGCCCGTGCCCCCAGCAATCGAGTGACACAGGACAAATCCCTACAAAGGCAAAGGGTTACTCAATACCTGCAATTTCAAGCTACAGTGTGTGCCACATGTGTGAAGCTTACTGTGAACTCTTCTGAAGCAGAACGTGTGTGTGTGTGTGTGTGGGTGCGCAAACACCTCTCTTCCTAGGCAGTTATATAAATGGGAGTTCAGCCCCACCTCACAAATAGGCTCCCTCACCCCCACAAGACAGTCCAGTAATACCTGCCTTCTACACTTGCCCGGCTATTATCACCAGACATACTGCGCGCCACACCCTGCCAACATACACATGCCCACGGCAGCCCAGCCCACGTTCCTATCCAATGCACACACACGAGTGCACACACTAAATAATAATGTGGGGTCATAATGTGAATGAGTTACAGAAATTGCAGACCTTCGAAGGGAAACGCGAGTGTTATTTTATGGGAGGCTGGCAGCTGAAGAAAGTTCACTGAGAGAGAGAAAAAAAAAAAAAAAAAGCTAAGAATAATAGTGAGGCATGGCTGGGGCTGTGCTGGTTTTAAGATGACAGGCTCTGGCACCATTTTAGCATGCCGTTTCTATCAAGTCATTCATTTCTACATGCATTTTACCACAACAAAAACACAACAGTCTCCCTTAAAGCCTGAGAGCACTCATGCCTGAGTAAAATCAACTATTCCACAACACTATTCAGCCAACAAATGGGTTTAGTGAGACTAGACTGAGCTTCACCCTCCAAAAAGTTACTGAGAATAAACACAAATCAACCCCAGAGACACCAAAAATGACCACATGACCACAAAGAAAGACGAAATGATCACTGAGATGCAAAGTGACAACAAAGAGACACACAGACACCAACTGCTCCACTACAAAGAGACACAAAATGACCACAGTGAGACACAAAATGATGACAAAAACATTACCAGAAAACCAGAAATGATCACAAAGAGACAAATGGGATTGCAGCAAGACCACAAAACTACAAAGAAACACAGAACAGCTACAAGACTGACATCTGAAGTTTAGACAGAAAATCCCTGTAATTTTTACATGTTTCAACCATTAACAACAAATACCTGATACTTTAATGTGTTAATAAGGTTTAGGTTTCATTTGCAAGCTGCTCTTAAAATGCAATATTTCTACACACAACCATATCAATTTACTCCTAAATCAATTTTTTAAATTCCACACTGCCACAACCTCAAGCACTCCAGCCCTCTGGGACAGTCGGTATGTGATAAAAGAGAAACTTGCCTCCAGACTGTCACTGCCATCTGCCTCTCTGTCAATGATGTCGAAGATGTCCTCTTGAATTTTTTTGCCCTACAGGTAAAGAAGTCAGAGCAGATTTTTAAATGCATTAATATCATTTTTTTTCTTTTTAGATAAATGGGGCAAAGTTGAAAAAAGAAAAGGCTTATATCTGGTGATCACCTGTGCATAGCCGCTAGCCCAGTTGTTCCCAGCACCACCACCGTGCTCAGACAGGTAGATGTTCTCTGGGTTGTACAGGTTTGCATATGGGGAGTTGAGGATGGAGTGGATCACGCGGGGCTCCAAGTCGAGGAGAACCGCACGAGGGATGTAGTGCTCATCGTCAGCCTGAGGTGTTTTATCAAAAACCAGTGGTTAGATGAAGACACTGCAGTCTTGAGCTTGTTGTGTCTCTGCAAGGTCTTGATTTCATTTTACGATACAAGCATGCCATCTAGTGGCGAATACTGTGGTTGCGCTTCAACTGCGCACAAGCGCCATCAGATAGAGGCTGGACATACTGTATATTCTGCAGTGCAGAAAATATAGGCCAACTATAACTCGTAGCAAGAAAGATTATGCGCTGTGAAGCACAATACT
Source organism: Andinoacara biseriatus (assembly GCA_015108635.1). Taxonomy (NCBI): domain Eukaryota; kingdom Metazoa; phylum Chordata; class Actinopteri; order Cichliformes; family Cichlidae; genus Andinoacara; species Andinoacara biseriatus. Next base: position 6,997 of record VUQJ01003233.1, on the reverse strand, counting down.
TCTGCTCCAGTTACCTGATAGAAGAATACATCCTTTCTGTCGGTGCCTTCTGTGGCAAACTCCTCAACAATCCCCTCTGGACTGATGCCATGCTCTGCACACAGCTGCTTCCAAAACTCAAACCCGACTGAGAAACAGGGAGGCGAACAAGTAAAAAAAAACACGTTCATTTTGATTACTTAAATTAGTGCAACTTCAGTCTAAGCACAGATGCCAGTTATCGTAAAATGCATCTTAATAACACGAAGGCAGCTAATGGTAACTTGTACTCTATGACATATTTACAGACACCATCAGCCATAGGTCACCTAGGCTGCGAGGTCGTTGTTTCTGATGTACTTAAAGTTAGCTCGACTTATTATTAGCAGTTAGCTAGTGTCGTTACACAGCAGAATGTATGACAATCTGGTGGCATCTCGCAGAGCTAACAATAAAAAGGCTGTAGCGGTTTTAACGTCATCAATGTCTTTGCACGTACTCTGGTTTCCGCATTGTCCAAGCTGAAGCGTTATGATTTCCCGCGGCATGTTCCGTCTTCCGTCGCCCCTTATTTAGCTAGCCTTGGTAGTCTGCCTGCTAGCTAAATAATAGAAGAAAATAGCCGCTGCTCTCACGCCGCTTCACCTCCTGCCCGCTCCTTCCCGCTTGGTCCTGCGGTGACGCTTCAAGCAGAATTCTTCTATTGTTGGTTAGGAGATTGCAAAGCAACTGTACAAAGCACGGTGCTGCCACCGTCCGCATCGGAGTATATAGCGCCGCAAGGGACCATAAAAGCGAGTATTCCGGGATGATGTTCTAATGCTTCGCTTCAACTGGCTAAAACCCCCATAAATACCACAAAGAAATCCTAACTTAGCTCTTCTTCTTCTGGGTGCTCCCTTTAGGGGTCACCACAGCTGATCTTCTGCCTCCATCTCACCCTATCCCAAGCATCCTCTAATGTCACACCCAGGGGGGCAGCTATATTCTTTGAGAGGTGTATGCGGACACATTTTTAGGCGCCCCACTCCCCTGCGTGTGTGCGTGCGTGCACGCACACACACACACACACACACACAAGGTCATTTTCTTGCAATATCTTCATAAAGTAAAGGTATTATTTTATATTCCAGCTATTCATAAAAATTCCTAAAAATAAATAAAAAAAAACATTAGTGATATCATGCCATTTACATTTTAACTTACTTTTTTTTTACAATTTTTTCAAAATTGTGTTTTTTTAATTACTGCACCAAATTTCCATACATGGGTCAAAAATGACCCACATTCATTTTCTTTGTGATTTCATGGGAACTCTTTATTCTTATCAGTTGTGACTGTCAAGAATATATATATATTTTTGGACCCTTTCATGCTAAACAAATCTGCCAAATATGGCCTAAAGATCATCTGGGTTTATGATGCATGCATCTAATATGCAATAGGTGGAAGGGTTTACACAGGGAGATGACCAGGGGAAGACGTTCAGAAGAATCTAGTTGAAAAACTGTCTAGCACACAAGCAGTAGATTCAGAAACATAGGGTGCAGCATCACCACAGGAAGAAACCTCCGGCAGAACCAGGCACCCATCTGCCACAACCAGTTGAGGGGTGAGTGGAAGGAGACAGGACAAAAGACATGCTGTGGAAGAGAGCTGGACACTATGGACCAAATGATTTTTCCCTTTTCCAATTTTTTTAGAATGTTTTAAAAACATCAAAAATGTTTTAAAAGTGAAAATAAACATTTCAACCATGAAATCATTCATGTGTTCCAAAATATAATACAAAAGATTATTCTCAAGCACAATGACAAAAGTGGCATTAAAACAGATTGATTCTAATACATTTTTGACCCATTTATGTAGGGTCCAGTCACTTGTGCATCTAAGGGTTAATAAATCTGCCTTTGAGTTACATTTCATCTTGGGAGTCCTGCATTTTGGTCCTAATCCTGCCAGCCACACTGCAGTATTATAGCACAGGCAGCTTGTTTCAAAGAACAGGCCCACAATAACTGAAAGTAACCTCAGCCCAATTAGATGTAATTTTGGGAACAGTTAAAAGATCAGCACCTGCTGACCTGAGAGGTCTAATCGGGTTATAGACACTGAGCAAGTTGGAGATGTACTGGGGGGACAAACCACTGAGAGGTTTATGAACTAAATGAAGCATTTTAAATGTAACTTGGTTTTGAACGAATGGATATAAGTTTGTTTGTTTTTTTTTGCCTGTGTAGCGGCATGATTACAGCACATATGAGAGAAACAGTCTGTAAAGAGCTGCTGATAATATTTACTAAGTGATTAATAAAATAAATAAATATAGTTTCGAAGAGCTTGATATGGAGGGGGGTCATGTAAAGAGGTGTAAGACTTTAACTGATGAATGATCCATTGTTCATTATTATTTATTTGAATTTTTTATATCGCTGCTATTGGTTTCATCCATCGGCGCTGTTACAGTGTGACCACGGGGAGCCTGTACATATTAGATAAACCCACTGTCACTACGAGATAAACTACAGTAGCTTACTAAACCTTCAGGTGTACAGTTAAATTTAGGTTATTTAGACAGGACAGTTGTTATTTTAATAACAAGCAATTTTCATTAATGGGTCATAACTACTGAATTGTACGAGATGATTGCATTATTTTTTAACCGAGGAAAGAGATGTACTCGTGGATAACTGAATCGAAAATGGGGTAGGTTTTCGATTAAGTGGCATACAGACAGACTGGCTCTTTACTTTGGACACATGCTTCAAAACAAGAAAAAGTATTCCTACAGGACCTGAATGCACCATGACGCAGGGCCCAAGTGGACTCTGATTGGGTCGCTGAGGGCTCAGACAGAGAGGTGACGCCATATTGTAAGCTCCAGAAACAAGCGCCGCATTTCTGCGAAAAAATGACAAAATAGTAAGTGTCAGCTTATTTTTAAGCCTTTATAGCTTTGCTTTGATATGATATTTTACTTTAATATAACCAGATGTGCGTTATTAGACCACAATCAAGTGATTCAGCTGGCGTCATTTGCTTTTAGCTTAAAAATCCGTTAGCATAGTTGTCAGTGGAGCGGCGCTGTGGTGCCCCTCATGAAGCTGTTTACATGGTTCCACTTAGCTTAAGTCTTTATTTTACAGGCTTACTTTGTCGACAGTAGGACGCTAAGATGGCTCACAGTGGAACAATGCAAGAGGCAGCTATGGGGGATTGCTCTGCCAAGCAGGGGTCTAATGTCTGCCTTCGAAGTCGTTCAAGCTCCAGCGAGAGAGACGGTCAGGTACGGGCTGTCAAAGCTGCACTTCAGTCCAGGCTGGGGCCCTATGAGCCCGTCCTGACCTACCTGCAGTCTGTCCTGGTGTGGGAAAAACCCTTTCAATGTGTCCTTCTCTACGTTGTGGTAAACATTGTGTTCTGGTAAGTTTGAGCGTATGTTGGTTTGTGAGTGAGTTATAATGTTCCTCAGTGTGCATGTGTTACAGCCGCTGACATTCAAACACCAAGAGGCAAGACAGCGTGACTGGAAGCAGACGGTGCTTTTGCACCATGCAAATGTTTCACCTGTCAGTTCAAGGTCAGGCAGATGGCTGAGTGGTGGTACTATTTGTGGACACTGCAGGATATTTTAACTCAACTTTAATACTCCTAACTCTTGTTTGTTTGATTGTTTTTTAAATCCGGAAACCGCTGTAATGCTGTTGGTTTTGTCTACCAGTTTCATTGTTACAGTCTATATTGTTTAACAGATTGGGGGGGGGGGGTTCTCACTATATGCATGTTGCTTTGGTATATTATTACAATTGTAAAGTGATTAAATGGTTGTCTACTTATATATGTAATTAGGTCGACCCAAAAGTTAGTGTTTGCACTTAAACAGTAGCCATTTCACAGTATCTGAGTGAGCCAAATTTTGGCTTAATTAGGTGACCTGGATATTGCTTGCTGTTCGGGCAGGATCATTGACCTGGGACATGGGAAGGGAGCCTGGCCAGCGGGCCTGATTGCAGAGCTCTGGCATTCAGCCTCAATTCGATTAGACCACCAAGCATTTCAAAACGTTTGCGCTGTGTGTGTGTGTGAGAGAGTTTTACTTCAGTGTACACTTGGCGGTGCGGGCCAGTTTCAGCCTAAAGTGATGCAACCATAACCCCAAAGTGACTGAAATAAGACATTATGTGGGGAGAAAATAAGGGCATCGTCTCTCACAGCAGGACAGTGACGTTGTCCTGATTTTAAATCTATTTTGAACATACAGGTACAATGACAAACTCTAAAACCAGTGCTGAGGAGTTAAAGTATTTGTCTTCTTATTTTGCTGTGACCCAGCTTTCCACAAATGCTTCCACATTGTTTTTGTTACTGTCACTCTAAATTACTGCACTAACCCAAATACTGATACCCCTTGTTCTGCCAGCAAATTCTTTGTTAGGTTAATCTCTAACTGGTGATTGGCAGAATCCTGTAGCATTGTTGTGCCCATTACATTTTCAAGTCTTGTGATCTGAAAATGAAGCAGCATTTGGAATTCTAGTTGTTGAGTCCCCCAGCAGTGAAATTAAATTATGCCCAAGACAAAAAAGGAAAATACCTGAAACCTTATGTATATTTGTTACTGCCAATTTTCTTCAATTAAGTGGGTGTAAGACACATCAGAGGGTGGAGTAACTTCCTCATTTTTGACAAGATGAAATGGAATTCACTGGAGGCATTATGCTGTTTAATTAATTCTGCACTAACTTTTTCATTATATAACTCTGATTGTTTATGCCTGGGAATACAGGAAATGATGTACTGTCTGTCCATGTGTTTTCTGTGGTTCATTCCCTGCCAGGTTCTTCGCTTTGACCTCACTGCGCCTGTTGTTCTTGCTGGCTTCTGGCCTGGCTGTGCTCGTCTGTGTTGATACCTGGAGAAATAAGATCTGGCCAGAGATTAGAGGTGCAAGATTTTGTCTCAATGGGGGCTTTGTATACTAAAGAGACTGCAGCATGTTCTTTATTTTCATTTTTCCCACTCTTGGAATGTCATAGATCGTATGAATTGCACTTGAATCAGTCCCCAGTGGACTGTGGCTGTAGCAAATGTACTTCTGTTACCTGAATAAATATATCATCCATTAGCAGCCTTGCACTCTGGACTTTGCAAGTGATCTGTGTTATTAATGGAACAGTTAATCTTACACAGTTGTTTTCAAAATCCTGAGGACACTGTAGCTGCAAGTCAAGCAAATAACGTGTACACAATGTTAATGTCTCTCAAAGTGACAAATGTCCTCTCCCTCCACAGTTAGAAGGCTGGATGAATCAGAAAATGAGAGGTTTGTAGCCACAGTTTTTGTTGACTCTAATAGCCAAGCTTAAGTTGTATCACAAGGAGGTGATGTTTAAAATATTGTCTTTGTCTAGCTGGGGTCTGGTGCATCCTGGCATCCTCAGTGTGCCCGAAGTGTGCCACCATGTTGCTGAGGCTTGGGTCAGTGGAGTGGTCCTCAAATCCAGTATTGTGCAGTACAAGCGACAGAATCCTGGCACAGTGAGGACTACACACAATAACACAATAATAATCATTTTGTATTGTAACATCTGTTCTATGGCTTTAAGTTATGGAAAGACACTTTTATCTGTGTTTGAGTCACCTATGATCTTTTTCCACTCTTTTCATTAATGGCTCAGTCACACTAGAGTAAAAATATGACGAAACCTCAGTCTGACTCAGAAAAATTGGTGATTGACCAATGACCGTATTGAATTTTTTTTCACATTCGGTTGACCGTTGAGCAACCTTCGACCTGTCTGTGACAAATTTCAATCACGAGGTAATTCCACAAGTTGCCTTTCTCTGAAACATCACGGTGCGAGTCATACTGACTGCAGTCACTCTCAGACACATTGGCAAATATTTCCAAATAATTGCTCATTTATAAATGCAGATTGCCAGCACGTTGCAGTCAGTGGGAGTCAGTCTATGGTGAGCAAAGCAAAGTTGCTGAGCTTCTGTCATTTTGCAGTCACAGTTAAAACTACACATGGCAACTATGTCACTATTTGTGGAAGAATTTCAGTTTTAAATCTCCGAGGTCCTGGCTGGACCTTGAATGTACGTAGATGGCAACAGGTTTTCAATTTTTTGCCATATCACGAACAGATTACATGTATTTGCCAACCTGATCCCATTCAGTTGCAAACTGATCACAAACTGACTCCCTCTTATTGCTTTTTTTTTTTTTATTGTTGACATGATCACGAAAGTAGCAGATCTCATCTCTGTCTTCAACGCAACTATTTCAAAGGCAACGAAATGGCACAAGCTTGCAATACTTTTGGTCGTGCTGCACTCTCCAGCCACAGTTTTCCTTGGTGTGACTGTAGCATATGCTGTGGATAAATGCACCATAGGCAACATGATGGTGGTGCTGATTGTTTTGTGTGTGTGATCCCGGTTCAGTTTTGCATCCTGACCTGTGGAGCGTTCACCTGTTTGGCTGTCATTGGACTCTACATTCCTGGATTGGTGCTCTCCTACTCTGCTTGTGAGTAGTTTAACCAGTCCTAATTACAAATCCATGCCTCTTCACAGGACTATGTTGGCAGGGAAACTCAGCCTGACTGGTCTAATTAAAAATGCATGTGCGGTGAAACCAGATCTGTGGGGCCTCAGTACCAGGGCCTGGTCTATAAGGTGATTAAAATGTGGATGAGCCAGACAAGGCAGGAGTGAAAGAGGGAAGGGAGCCAGGCAAGAAAACTAAGGAGGTCAGACAGAGACCAAGCTAATCTCATAACCTTCAGCCAGTGTAGGCTGTAGAGCTGGGTAAGGAGGACCTGTCAAGCCCTCTGCTCTGACGTCTGAAACAATCCACAGCAGCTTGTACTCTACATTTTAACTCTACTCCCTGTGCCTTAGTTTGTCTGTCTTTATTACTAATAAATCTAACAGGTATGTGGCTGTCTGTCTGTGGCGCCCTTCTCTATATTATTAACTTGTATTCCCTCTGTTCTTCCTCTAGTGTTAG
>VUQJ01003228.1:68686-81532 GCA_015108635.1 Andinoacara biseriatus | reverse complement strand
GTTCGTGGGGTCAGGCAGAGTGAATTTGTCCTTCAGGGAGACTTGAACAGTGCTATCCCGAGGCGTGGGGAGGGACGGCGTGGGGGGGGGCGGAACTGGGACTGAGGGGAGAACATTCAGAAACTGTTACTGACTGGAAAACTCACCAGGTTTGCATCCCTGTGATTTCACCTCCTCCCTAAAAGGAAAATCAGTCTGTCGGCACGTGCGTGATGCGAAGACCTTGAAATGAAGAAATAATTTTTCATTTTGATTCTTATGGGCCTCTTTTATCCCGGAACATTTTGATGACAATAAAACAGGATGCTCCGATTTTCTGGATTTATTATTATTATTGTTTACATCTCGTCATTAAACAACAAAATATGTATTTGTATCAAAGAACTTTAGGAATTTGGGTTATGGCTATGCCCTGGATTGGCTTTATATTAACATTGATTTTTTTTTTTCTTTCTTGAACCGCTTTCATCTCTTTTTTGCTCTTTATTTGTGTTTTTATTTCTTTCTGTATTATTGTGTTCTTTCTCTCCTTGTGCAAAGTATCGTTCAGTATCGTGCTGCTTTTAATTCTTTTAAATTATATGCTGTTCATCGGCCTTGTAAAGCACTTTGTGACTCTCATCTGTGAAAAGCACAGAGTGAATAATTTTTGCTTGTTTGCTTTGTTGGTTAAAAATAAAAGAAGAAGGTTGGGACCAAGGAGCTGCTGGGAGGCTTTTAATGTGGAATATGAAAAGTTTTATTAACAAATGATGCAAAAATGTAGCCATTAGGAGAGGCAGGAGTACAGTGCTTAAATTTTAGTTTTAAACTGACAGGTTTCTAAAATATTGGTGTTTTTAATGACAGGTGGCCAAATAGATTTAAGCACTATAGATCTGCGGGACGTGTCACATAAACACGCTTTAACACTGAATCAATAACATAAAGTTCATAAAACCAAAACATCTCACAGTTATTAATGAAATTGGTAAACTGGGATATAAGTGTTGTTATTTAAAGTGGAATGAATAAGTGGGAGCGGACGGACGGACGGATGGATGGATAAGTGTGACCTCGTGCTGGTGGTACCTCTAGTGACCCTACCAGTTCCTCTCCTTTTGGGTGTCTCGTGCCAGCTCTGTGGGTCTGAGTCACCCACAAACACATGGCATCTGATTCCTCGCCCACTCTCATTTCCTCCTCTTCTTTTCCTTTCCCATGCTCGCTCACTCTAAAATCCTGACATTTTCCATGCAGTCTTTGCACCTCTTGCACCTTTCTGTTCTCAAAGTCAAAAGCTTGTTACTGTGTCACTCACTTTTTAGTTTATTTCTTTTTTGTCCAAATGAACACAAATTAAGGTGTTTTGAAGATTATGGTCAGTAGGAGATAAAAACCACCAAATATCTTGATAAAGGTTTAACCTTAAACTTTGGCTGCCACACTATTGCATCTGTTGCAGATCTAACTGGAACACTCGGTCGTTTTCTCAGTAAAGATGTGTTGCAGTTCTTTATTTTTGGACTGTTTCCTTGTAATGCTCTCCTAGCTGAGTTGCAGCTGAATGGAGTCAGGTGTCTTCAGGCCATTGGTTGGTATTGGTTTTTTTGGGGAGTTTGTAAGCTGTTGGAGGTGTAGTCTTGATTCATGACCAGTGCAAACCCTGCTATGAGATTTATCAGCCTGAGCCCCACATACACAACAAATAGGTTCTGTGCTGCAAGCCCTCAGGGATATTACTTCTCTGCTGCACTCGAGGGATGGCACTACGAAGGGAGATTAATGGGTTAGCGGGGTATGTTTTGCCTAAAGCCAGCGTCACAAAGGTGGCTCTGTTTGTACCTGGCTCGACCACCATGGTAACTGATTCTGCGTACCTAAACTGTCCTGAAGGAGGTTCTGTTGCCATCACCACATTTTCTCTCCTCTTTTACTTCACGGTGTTCTCTTAGAGAGAGAGAGATTCTCACCTGAGGGAATGCACTGTACAGTTTTGGACACAATTTCTGTTTTAGCTGTAAACCAAAACATGTTCCAGTTACAAATATGAGATCACGTAGTGATCATTATAAAAATAATATAATATTGGCCATTGCCACTGTCAGTCCATCCTTCCTACCTACCTTCCTTCCTTCCACTTATCCAGGGCCGGGTTGTGGGGGCAGCAGCCTAAGCAGAGAAGCCCAGACCTCCCTCTCCCCAGCCACCTCCTCCAGCTCATCCGAGGGGACCTTAAAGGATTCCCAGGTCAGCCGTGAGATATAATCTCGAGCATGTCCTGGGTCTACCCCGGGGCCTCCTCTCGGTAGGACGTGCCAGGGACACCTCGCCCAAGAGGCACCCAGGAGGCATCCTAATCAGATGCTCGAACCACCTCCTCACCTTATCCCTAAGGGAGAGGCCAGCCACCCTTTGGAGGAAGCTCATGTCTGTCGCTTGTATTTGTGATCTCGTTCTTTCGGTCACTACCCAAAGCTCATGACCATCGGTGAGGGTGGGGACGTAGATCGACCTGTAAATCGACAGCTTCACTTTCACGCTCAGCTCTCTCTTCACTATGACAGGCCGGTGCTCCCGTCTCCCGTCACTCGTTGAACTTCTTGTGTATGATTTTAAATGTTTATGATGCAGCTTCATGAAGTCCTGGGCGAAGAGTCAGATTGTCTTTTCCCCTGATTTTGTTTGCAGTCATTCTGCCCCTGAAATTCTGCTTGAATAGAGGATCCTTTAATAAAAAAAAAAAAAAAAAAGGATATTTTATCCTGGATAACTGAAATTTTTTTAACTAAATTGACTTCAAACACATTTGGAATATTTTGTTAAATTAATGTAGAGAAGTTAAAAACACCTTTAACCCAAACCCATGTCTGCTTGAAGGAAAATACATTCAGAATTAAAAAATTGTTAATTAAGAAATTTTGCAGAACACGTGAAACTGTGACGCCCGTGTCACACTGGGCCCTTGTAAGTCATAAACGAGTATTATCCCATGCAAAGTCACTATTAATTATTCACACTGGTTCTCAGTGCATGTTGCACAGATTGCACTCATCAGTCAACTTTCTGCCTGTTCATGTACAAAATAGTCTGCATTACGAGTACAGATTCTTCAGCGGAACCACACAAAACCAGAACAAAAAGAATGATTAGACCGACAAATACACACCAGCCTTTTTCATCAGCACGACAAATACATTTCAGAGTCAAATTCGATCTAAAATCCGGCCTCAGATTGCCGTTCTGTACTTTCCAAAGTGATCTTTAGACTGAAAATAAAGGGAAAGCGGGCCACAATGGTTCAGGGCTAAAGTACTGCTTTCTGTCAGCCAGCTGCCATTAATTCCACTTTCTTCTTCAGACACATCTCTCTTCATAATGGTTCATTCATTACCTCCAGTGGCTGTTGCAGATTTATGCTTTGGCTCAGCCTGAGCTTAGGCTGCACTTTACCAAGAGGACAGCTGGTAACACTTTAATATATAGAGATATAGGCATCATCATTATTCAGCAGGATTAAAAGCTGTTGTGTTTTTTTCTTTTTCTGTCAAACACACAGATAGCCCAGCTGTGCATTTGTACATCTTTTGCGCTCTCGCTGTGTCTAAAATTCCCCCTTTGTTTCCTCATTTATTGCTTCAAACTTTGGAAAAACTCTGTAAGGTCCCGTTGGGCAATTTTGAATCATCTAATCGGTTTAAAGTTGCACAAATTGGTGCAAATTAGAAGTTATAGTTGTAGTAATAAATTTGAAACGGACATAAACAAGCGAGTGCGTCCCATTGTGAGTCTTTAGCCACCCAGTTAGCATGCATTAGCATGGTAACCAGTTAGCATTAGCATGGTAACTGGGTGGTTACATTACTTGTGCAAAATTGTCTTCCCAGTGCATAAATTTAACAGTTAATGTTAAATTTATGGAAACTAAACTACTTTTTGTTTTTTTGCCTTGCAGCAGATGTAAATACTTATTTTCATTCGCTGCAGCTCATTGGGGCGTATTTTTGGATTGCAGCCAGTTAGAAGTTCATTTGGATCAATAGGAAGTGGACAGGCTCCGTTGTTCTATTCATTCTCAGTGTCCGAATAAATCCATCAAATAATTCTTGAGGCATTTATACATATAGAGAAAAAACTAATATAAGCTTGTGGTGCTGTAAAAGAATTTCACTGAAGTCATTAATAACCGTCCTTTGGGACCAAGGTCTGAAAATTAAAAAAAAAAAAAAGCAAATAAATTGACCCATTTACAGAGATTTCAGTAGAAGTGCAATATGTTGATCTCTCTCCATCGATCGCCTCGATCTTCAAAAATAAATTAAGCACCTTCGTGTTGCCATGTTACCCAGACTTTTATACAAACTCTGGTATTATTTCACTTTGTCCTTGTTCAGGATACATTGGTGGCATTGGGTGTTTTCCTCAGCTGGATTTCAAAGTGCCAAATTCATTTTAAATAAACTTGAGTTTTTTTTTAATTGCCATAAATTATTTTTAATCCCAAATACTCCAATATAGGTGTTATGTAGCTTCTTTCTACACATGAACTATGAAGCTGAAATCTATCTGCACTCTCACAGAGGCGTGTGTGTGTGTGTGTGTGTGTGTTTTGATGGAGGGTGAGGTCCTCTCTTTGAAAGCCTGCAGGCTGCTCTTCAGATGAAAAAGCACACAAGTAACTGCCTCGGAGATCACATGCCACTCAAACTGTGCCGTCAGACCGGAGAGTGTCAGAGAATGGGGATATGGAAGAGATGGATGAAGGGAATACGTTTGCAGGCGTGGAGGAGAGGGAGCAGTGGGAGCTGATGGGATTGGAGCTACAGTAGCTGAGCTGCTGCGTCTGATTGCAGCTCTTGATAAAGAAAGTATCTGATAGGCAATCAGAGCTGTGGCCTGGGAGGATTTAAAAATTTTGTTGTACTATGGATCGGGCCACCTCTTCATCTTTTTATCCATCTTTGAGAGTGCTGATGGGATTTTGAGAGCACTTGAGGAAAGTTGCGTCTCTAATAGCGCTTCAGAATTGCATGTCGGTGTCGCGGCTGCAAAACAAAAACCGAGTCGCTGGCTAACGTCTGCAGGTTAACTGCAGGAGTTGGACAAAAGCTAAAAGAGTTTTTCCAATTAACTGTTTTTCTTTAAGCTCTCACAGGTAAAGGTAAAATAATGTTTAACACGTATCCCGACGGAGCGTCTTCCCATAAAGTTTTAGGACTGAGCCGACCAAACATTCAGGTTATTTATTTATGTCTTTAGTAAAATGACTTGCAGCTGGCTAGTGGGGCATTTTTGCTATTGTGGTATATGCTTATCTAGGTTTGAACTTTGCAAATTACTATTTTATACTTAAACCAAAAAATACAAATTTTATTACAATCCCGCTGATTTTTCCTCTGGAGAGGTTTCAAATGTTTTTCAGTGTAAGACGAACCCCCTGACAGATGCTGTTATAATTGTGGATGGCCATAGTTTTGATCAATAATGAGGTCGGTACATGTGCCAGTTCACGAGGGGCTGAAATGGCTCGTTTCAGTCAGAGGATGAACTGTGGGGCTGCACGAAGGCCCTGCATAAGAAAGGAAGGATTTTTTTTTTAAGTGTGAATCATCCAAAGCTATTGTAGTAGAATCCAAAAGTAAAAATATGTATCTGGAAATGAACAGAATAGGTTCCATTTAAAGTAATTTTCTTTGATTTAAAGTGGACATATCATGCAAAATCCACTTTTATAGCCCTTAAATACATTTTGTTGAGTACTTTGAGTGTCTAGAAGTGCAGAAAATTTAAATGCATTCTGTCCCGGTGCGGCGTAGATATCTTTATATTCTTTTTGGGTCATAATTTCCAGTCTATTCAGTTTTCTCTTTTTCTCTGTTGTTCCCTGTGGAACTGCTAAACAAGGTCGTGGACTTCCGGCTAACCAATTTCATGCGTCCTCCATTTCTTTTTCTCACAGCGATTTTGTAGTCCAGTCCAGTTATGCTGAAGTTGCATGTAGACAAGTCAAAATGTTTGGTTGTCGGGTGCATTAACCCACACGATTCCTTACATCGTCCCCCCCCCCGGCATCAGAGCCTCTTCGAAGTGCCTGGTTAAATTTTATTTTTCTCAAAAATGTCCTCACATCAGTGGGGAAAGTCCTCAATGTTTCTCTGCCGGTAGCTAATCGTATCGCTGCTGTCAAACTACAAAAATGGCCGAACAGGGCGGAGTGTAACGTTCTGCAACCTGGAGGGGGGTGGGGCCTGAAATGTCTCATTTAAAGAGACGGCACCAAATCCAGCTGCCCTAAGACTCAGAACAGGTGTAACAGAGTCTGTGGAGCTGCAATAACCAGGAATTCAGACCAAAGCATTGCAGCTCTGCTTTATAGAGTCCACAAGGGAATGATTTATATATGAAAAGGAAGGATTTAAAAGTGTGATATATCTACTTTAATAGATAGTTTGACATCATCAAGTCGTGTAACAGAAAATACTGCCTTTAAAGTGACACAAACCTTTACAGTTGAAAAGAAGAAGTAACACAAAGTGTACAGGTGTGTTCAGTGTGTTAGCTCCAACAGGTACAGCATTCTTCACGGTCGATGATTTTACTCTAACTGTCTTGTTTGAGTTCAGTTTCAGGATCCTGAACTGTTTGCTGTCCTCTGCACAATATAAATTCAGTGTATACATCTGAATAATTTAATGTTTTTATGTCTTTCCTTATTGATTTGTTTGTTCTAGTTTATTGAGCTATTACTTTTCTGAGCCATTTCATTTTTATATTTTATTGACCTTTTCAGTTTTATTGAGCCATGTTACTGTATGTGGGCCACTTTATTTTGCACAGTTTTTTGTTTACATGGTTATTTTCAGTATTTTCCAGCTCTTATCATTTAACTGTGAAACCGTGAAGCACTTACAGGTTGCTTTTACATGACTGATGTTTTTCCCATTTGTTCTCCCCGCAGAGCGTGTTCATCGTTTTGTTGGGTCCGTTCACCTTCTTCAACGCTCAGAAGACCAAGTATCTTCAGATTCTCACCTCACTCATGCGCTGGATTGGTGAGAAAATATTCCTGCACCTTCATCTGCTGTGTTCACTTAAACATGATGTTTTTCCTTGCTGTTTTCTCCCCTTGCTTTCGTTGAGCCGTCTCTTTTCTGCAGCCTCTTTTCCCACCCACACATTTCCATTCCCCCACCCCCCGGTTTCTTTCATCCCCTCCCTGCTGCCCTTGTCTGCCTGTGTGGCTGGTGGGTTTAAGGTCCGTCCATCATGGTTTGGTCCTGCTCTGTGTCTTTGATTCCCATCTCCTCCCATTCCTCAGCCTGACAGGCTTGACAGCCCGTCCCAAGCTTGATTGGACCGTCACTCACAAGGCGACGGATGAAAATAAACCGCCCGTCCTGGGTCCACTGTTAAAATCACAACACTACTGAATCATGGCGCTCCCGCCGCCCCCGTACAGCCGCGTGCTCGCATACAGAAACAGCACACAGACACAACTGTCTGTGCTCGGTCCTCTGTTGGCTGACCCAATAACACACGGGTTTTAGCTGCATCTTTGGCTCTTCCTGATCTCAGCGTCTCCTGGCTCTGTATAATTGATTGGTTGTGTCACTTACAGCACAGGCTAATGATTTAAAATGGCTCCAGTAGACGGGTGAGGATGCTCAGGGTGCAGCAAATCATTAAAAAAAAAAAAACAACAACAAAAAAAATACATGGATATCACTATGGAGCTGTTGACAAAAGCAGGGGTAGTGTGTTCGGTGTCTGCTCCGGTCCAGAGATGGCCCGTCTGCCTGCAGAGACCTCCGTGGTCAGATGGAGGGAGGGTACAAAGTATGTGGTGCGAGCTGGTTAGCAGAGACTGAACTCTCAAAGTAGCAACGAGTGGATTGGCCACAAATGAATTGATCATAGATATTGTCTGACTCTCAGATGGGTCAAAAAGTAAAAATAAGACGCTAATAATAATTGGATGGGCCACTCGGGTACATTCACAGCTGCATGAGTAACGTCTGTGTGTGCAAAACACTGATGTGCTAAAAACTGCAAACTCTACAAAACTACTAAATTTATAAAAGGATGAATTTACTGGGAGGAGAGGCAAACACACACAGTCCTGCAGCATTTTAAGCAGGAACACCAGCGATGCACATCAGTCACGGTGTATGACCTGAAGATTTATCAAATCAATTAATCAATTAACACCTCTCCTGTAATGAAATGCATACCAAACAGCTCTGTCCTTGGCATTCATTTAAGATACTATCAGAGCAGACGGTTTAACTACAGGAGCATCGCTGCATTTAATATTTATACGTTACCAGATTATCAACACTGGGCTGATGTCTGTCCTCACCACAGCAGCACCGGTCACGCTGTCTCTAAACTTAACACTGTTCTCACCAGTGAAACCAGTCTGGACATGTACAACAATTTAAGAGCAAACACAACACAAACACACAAACCTCGTTGTGAGCGAGGGCAGCTGAAGCACTGCTGCAGTTTTGAAACTTTGGATTATTGTGTTTCATGTTGACTCATCTTAAGCCCTTTTCACTTTAAGTATCTGCCATCTGAAAATACTCCACTTATCATACCCTGAATTACCCTTTAAAATTATGGACTAGTCCAAGTGTATATTTACCCGTGCACAGATATCTTGGCTTGAGGCCTGCTCTGTGCACTGCCCCATCAGTCTTGATTATTGGCCCGGTTCGTTTTCTTTCCTCTCTCGAGTTGTGCAGCTTTGTTTTTAGTGCAGAGAACCAAGAAACCTTCTCAGTGTGCAACGACAGTTTGAGTTATAGATTGCTTGTTGAAGTGTTTCTGGACGAGCTGCTTCCCGAGGACAAGTGAATGTATTATCCCACTAAGAGACGGCCTCTTTTCATGAATCCTGTTGAGTGTGATGTTCAGAAGTGTGCTGCAATCAAAAGAATTGTAATGCGCTGCATCCTGAATATGACTAAATGTGTTTTGTGATAAACCACAGAAGGCTTGCAGTAGTAGCCTGGAAGCACATGCTTTGGTTTTCTGTTCTCTCTGCTGGATAGCAGTACTACCATCTGGAAAGTGCATGTTGAGTAGTTGTTTGTTATATTGTGTCTCTGGATCTTGGTATCCATTTTATTTGAAACCACTGACACTGAACACATGAGACAGGAGACCCTGCCTGCCATCCTGACCATTACTCACCACTCCCTGGATGCACCTGCAGTCACATGTGCTGCCCTGAATGAGGACCGGGTGCGTTTGATGTCAGGGGCAGCAGCTGGCCGGTGCGTCGGGGCCCTGCCCGCTGCCCTCAGCTCCAGCCTCGTCACAGTTGCTGCCACTCAACTGCAGTCACCTTGTTGTCCAGAGAGCCCTGTTTTTTTACACCAAACATGAGTGATGGTGTACCTGCCTGCTGCGCTGCTGCCGGTGACACGCTGGGATATTCAGCCGAGTCGCCATTAGCCCAGGTCAGCGTGACACCTTTTATGCAACCCAGAAGTCCTAGCTGCTCTCATTTAGTCACCTTGTTTGCAGCAGTGCCAGATAATGCTTGATAAATTAATGCTTTATAATCCCTAATAAAGGACATCATTAGTGCCATCTGCACGTCTAATTTGTGCTCTGTAATAACGACTCATCTCGCAACAAAAGCACCTCACACATGGGCTGAGGGCAAGGAGAGAGAGCAGAGGCAGCGTTTGTGAGTTTAACTAAAGCCATAGTGCACACCTGGTGTAGGAATATCAGTGCTGGATATGCGTGTCGCACCAAACAGTTGTAGTTGTATATAGTTTGCAATGTGAAGCATCTTCACCATATAGAGTCATTTCCTTGCACATTCATGTTGATAAATGTGCAGGAAAGGTAAATATTGTAGTAACCTGTTGGAGCCTCTTCCTGCCCGCTGTAAGCAGAGTGGATCACCATCCTGCTCCAGAAGGACACTTTCTAAACACACACTCCTCTGATTGATACTGAGAGGAATGAGACAAAGGGAAAAAGTTAACATCCTCCCCACTCAGTAAACAAGTATTAATCACTTCCGTCCATCTCTCCTGGGATTTATGGATAGATGTGTGGCGCCTCAAAGGGGTTACTGCCTGTATTAACTGGACCATATGGATGCTGTGAGAATAACCGTCAGATTTATTCAACATGAAAGCCAATAAAGATGTTTTCTGGTGTTTCTGGTTGAAACCGTTGGCCAGTTACCGGCTTTCACATTCCCTCAACTGAGAGCTTCCTTTCCTCTGTGAAAAATACACCGTACACGGAATTCTTGGAATTTCTGGTCTTTGGTTTTTGTGCAGTACCATTGCAGCGTTGGTCTTTTTATGCTTTTTTTAAAGCTTGGTCATAACAATTAAGTTAGCCTTTTTTTTCTACCATGGTTATAAGATGGCATTATTTCATAGGCAAGCTACTTGTCAGAAACAGTGGTTGCCAGCAGAGGTTGTTTTCCCAGGCGATGGGAGTCTGCATCCAACCCTTACTGTGGCTATGTCTCATAACTGGTAGTATTTTTATTTATTCTTCTGTTGGCAACTTCCTTTAGGGGGCGCCACAGCAGATCATCTGCCTCCATCTAACCCTATCATCCTCTTCATCACTCTGCACGTCCTCTTTCACTGCATCCATGAATCGTCTCTGAGGTCTTCCTCTTAGAATAAAAGTGCGAAGCTGGAAATGAGCGTTTTATAGTAATAAATTTCACTGTGTGTCTGCAGCGTGCACAACTGTGCATGTGATAAATAAACCTTATCTTTTAGTGCTCCTTTAACAGAATCCAGGCAATTGGTCACATCACCTAAAAGCGCCTCACGCAATAGAGTGAAAAAATATTGTTTAGAAGTTTTATTTGCACGACTATTATTCATTTAACAACACTTTTAAGTCTTTGCGCCTGCCTAAGGAGTTATTGCTCTTTTCAAAAATAAAGTTTTCGTTGGTGCACAGAAGCAAAAATCAGATACTGATAGTTTAACTGATCAGTTCTCACATCCATCTAACGGTCTTAGTTTACATCAGCATGTAAAGAGCTAAGAAATTGCCCGAGGGGGTGCCCACTGCTGCCCACTGCTGCCCACTGCTGCCCACTGCTGCCCACAGCTGCCGTTTTAAATGGATGAGGGATTGATATGTTTTTGAAGCTCAGGGGGACTCTGGTGGCTTGTTGAATGGAAAGTTCTCATTCAGAGGTAGTGGTGAATTATGAGCTGGTCTTAATGAACTGTGCAGAAGCCAGAATCACAGTTCAGAGGTCCTGAAAAATTACATTTCAACACTGATTGGAAAACATCAGTCCTGCTGTGGTTTTCAGTGACATTTGTGATGTCAGCCACGGCGTGAAGAACCATATTTTATGTGTATAAACATTTACATGATCACGGCCACTTTCACTGGTCTAACTGTGTTTTTTTTAGCGTATTTGTCTGCAGTTCCTGCATCGTTGTAGTAGTACTAACACAATCCTGTTTTTCTTTTTAATTTTTTTAATATAATTATAAATATAAATTAAAATATAATTTTTATATATAATTTTTTTATATATATTGTGCTGGGAGACCGTTGCTTAGTGAGCCTGTGATTCAGTCACACTAGAGTACAAATAGGCTGGCAAACATCAGTGATCACACTGAATATATTGATGTTTAGCAATTGACTGCAAATTGTTGCAGCAGCCAACTAGTTGCCCAGAGGGTAAACGCTCTGGGGGGCCGCTTTTTGATCGCAGTGGGAGGCAACCTGTCTCCAAACAACCACAGCCTGATTGCAATCACTCTCAGACAGATTGAGCAAGGTTTACAAATAATTCCCAACTAATTAAAAAAAATTCATCACGTTGCCAATGAGTGCAACTGTGACAGCATCTCTGTGCAGTCGGGGACTCCACTCAGCTGGTTTTACTCTGGTTTTATTCAAAGTGCATTTGTCATTTTACAGTTAAATTGCCATCCTGCAGCAACTATTTGTGGATGAACTTCTAAATTTCCTACTTCTTCACACAGAAATCGATTAGCATGCAATAAAATCTATGAAAGCCTATTTTTTTTGGTTACTTTATAGTCGGATTAGATACGGGCAATAAAAAGCATAATTTTTTATTTCTAAAGAAATTTGTAAAAAATTAGAAAAGCAGGACAAACGCTCAAAACAGCTGAAGTTATTTTGTTCGAGCCGTGAGTCCCTGATGTTCATGTGATGATAATATAAAATAGAAGCATTAAATCCTTTCTTTTGAGAAACTAAAACAAACCAGATAAATACATTTTTGCTTGAATATTTATTTAGGAGCTTTGCGGCAGATTAGGACATTAAACTTCAGTGGTCAGATGTGGTTCTCTCTCCACTGTTGCAGGATCTTTATGTCATGAAGCACTTTGAGGTGACTGCTGTTGCGAGTTGAAGCGATATAGATCAAATTGAATTAAATGTCTTTATTGCAGCATTTAAAGAGTGAAACAGAGGTTGGCTGGCTCATGTCTGTGAACCTCGGCTGCAGCATGGGGTGCTAAGCGGTCCTGCCAACTGCTGCGCTGCTTTGTGTCACGTATGCTGAAAGCCCCATCCAACATCACAGAGCAGGTTATAAAGCAAGGAAGCCACTTATCACCCAGTCACCCAACAAATACAGCAAACACAACAGCCCCAGCCGCTTAGCTACCTCTGCTTCTGAAAGGGTTGAAGGGATGGAAGGCTGGCACAGTGAGAAATCCTGACACCCTGGTGAGAACTGGGCAAAGAGCCGGAGCTGCTAATTACTGCAGAGATTATCCAAGAGTGCTCAAGGAGTATCTCTCTTAATTAGTGATGGGGAGATTGCTGTGCTCTAAAACCACTGGGGGGGGGGGGGGGGTATAAAGACTT
>VUQJ01003228.1:58528-68666 GCA_015108635.1 Andinoacara biseriatus | reverse complement strand
GCCCAAGAGGGGGGGGGGGGGGGGGGGAGGTTAAATTGGCCAATGTGATGAGAAAACAAGTAGCATCACCAGAACCTTACATAACATGCGACTACAATGCATCTCCTCTGCAGCATGGCTGCTTTTTTTCTGCAGTAAAACACAGCTGAGAAGTCCTTGACCTTCATGCAGACAGAAGTGAATTGCTCTCACTCAAGTACTTGCGTCATTCTATTCGAGGAGCGAGACCTCCCAACTTTGAGCTTTCTTGTGCTCCGTTGCACCTGAGATTGATCACCTCTCACCTTCTACCATTTTCTCCTCATTAATCGAGTCCAGGATTCCCATCTCCTCTGGGACAGCAGCTGGGAGTCTTTCTCTCTAGGCAGTCAGTGACTTCTTGGAGCATTGAGAGCCAGCCTTGGCTTTAACCGCATCTGCTATGTTTGCTACTAGTGACAACACAGCCATAAGAGCCTGCTCTTGAGGGTCGTTAAGTTGAGGCGTTCCTCACAAGGTCATTGCCATTCCCATCCAGGTAATATAAATCACTGGCTGAAGCAGCTGAAGGGGCCTAGTCATAGGGATCGGGATGTGTGTGGTTGCTCAATTTACTCAGCTCCTGTTGTCGCATGTCAAGTGTAGTGGGGAGTATTGGCTGGGTCCTGTGTGCCTATGTGAAGGTGCATTGAATTAGCATATCTCAACAGGCAGGTGCAGAGGGAATGGCTCCTCACATCTGTATGAAGATGTGTTGAGAGATGGGTGTTGAAGCTGGATAGCGGTGGGCAACATAAGACGTTTTTACACTCATGCTGCAGGCAGAGACATTATGAGAGAGACATGACACTCAGAGAACCGTGAACTGAAATCTGATCGGTAACGATGGCGGTCGAAGTCTGACCTCTAACATTTACACCAGGTCATTTTTCTGTCCCTGTGACCATCAGTTAAAGGTGATTTTTATAATATTTCTGAATAACCTCCCAAATAGGCTCCTGGAGGCCAATATTGGCTAATGAGTGTAAAGACTTGTTTTTTTAGGATCTGACTGGCAAACATGCAAGAACACAGTCAGATCGGACATCGCTCAGTCTGTAAACTGTCAGCTCCGTAGTACGAAGCCCACGCGATGTCAGAGTGCATCAGTGTGCGAGTAGTCCCGTTAACGGTCCGGTGCATTCAGGGTGTCGAGGCTTTTGCGCACTCTGTCCCTCACCTACACCTACAGTAGGGCCGAGGTGTTTAAAACACACTCTCTCCTGCTGTGTGGACCACACAGATGTTCTTAGGGATGCTCATGACAACTGATTTAAAGGCCGTTAACCGGAGTGGCATTGTTGCATCTTTGGACCAACTGTTACCTACAGCACAGTAATTAAATCTAAATATTTAATCACTTAGTTCAGTTGCACACATCCTTAATAAAAAAAATCTTCACCTGATTCTCCTGAAACAGTTTCTTTACGTTAAATGTTTCTGTTCTTGTCAGTGAGGAAATAAAAACCACAGAAGAAGACGGGAGCATTAATGGCTACAAGGAGAGCTGATGGGTTTAGATTAAAGCAGAGGCGTGTGCACGTGTTAGCTGCTTTTCTGTAATTCATCACTGAATAATGCGTTTAAAGGAGCCACGAATGCCCCTCACACTCATCTCAGAGACTTATGAGGCCAGACTGTGTAAATAAACTTCTACACTCGGTTAAGGTGATCGGAGCTAATATGCTTTCATTTCACGGCCGTACAGTGCTTCAGCATTGAGATTCATAGCTTGTAGGCGCAATGAGCACGATAAAATTGTCACGGCCGGACGTGATTTGCCCACCTCATGTAGCATTATGCAGACGAGGGCCGGTGACAAATGAGCACATTATGAAAGGCTTCAATCTAGAGGCTTTTATTCTCGGAGCTCAGCTCCTCTCTGCCATCTGATTGACTTTAGTGTGATAAATGAGTGCTTTGCCTCTGAAACCTTTTATAATTGTGGGCCAAAATTATTATTATTTTTTTGCCCGTTTGATTTTTCAATTTAAAGATATTTTGAGTAATATTTAGTTATTAAGCTTCATCAACATGTAACTGGGAGCATCCCAGTGCAATCAGCCCTGCTGTACTTGCAGGATCTCTTGAAGCATCTTGATTTTGGCCAGTCTTGCAAAAAGCTGCTTTAGGTAATGTAACAGTGTCCAGCCACCCCGAGGTACTCTTAATTAAAAGCCCCGTGCTGCTTTCCTTCCTGTGCAGCCTGCAAGCGTTGGTGTCAAGATGGAGAAAAGCTTTCTTCCTCCTCTCCTGCACCTTTTCCTCCCCTGTGTACCGCAGACAGACGGGTGCAGTTGCCAGCTATTTCACACATAGAGACAGAAAGGTGGAAAAAAGATGAGAGTCTGAAGGAGAAAGAAGACGGGAGGAGCAAAGGGAGCAGACAGATGGTTTTAGTGATGACTCTTTCACACATTGCAGATGTTTTTGGAAGCCGGAGCCATTCGGAAGGAGTGCGAGTGTGTGTGTGTGTGTGTGTGTGTGTGTGTGCGCGCGCGCAGCGCAGATATAATAAGGAACTTTTTTGCGTGTCCTTGTCCTTGAAATCTGGTGTGTTGCCCATCCGTTTGACATCTCCGTGTAAGAGGGTTGAGGTCGTAACGGGGAGCTTTCCCCAGAGCCAGAGATTACACTGGACATAAGCCAAAGATGCATTAAATATTGAACACTTGTGAAACAGGTTTTCCAGAGTGCGCGCTTACATCTGCTCTGATGTGAAATTCAAGGAAAGTGTGAAACGAGGGTGAGAAATGGAAGCTGAAAATGTAGCTGTGTGAGCAACGGGCCACACAGCTTTCAGCAGGCTGGGGACCCGTCAGCCATCGTTTATCCTCTGGAGACAATGGCCAGTGTTCTTTCTGATGACCAGCAGGGGGCGACGTCTCTGGATGCGCAGAGAAGTCTGTTTGCATGGAGAACGAGCCGCCTTGTCCTTTGACCTATGACCTCAGTATGGATTTTATGGCCTCAGCGCCTTATTTAACGTCTTCCTTAATAGAGAATTATGTTCAGCTTGTATATTATGGTCACATTTAGAGGAAACTGCTTTGAAAAGGATTCAGTGGTGTTCGTGTTCAGTCACCGGTCATTGATTATGAATTCAGGTAAATTAAAGTAAGTGCTAAAATTGTGGTGAAACAGGCTACAGTTACTGAATATTCCTGTGCAGAGATTTTCAACCACTTCATGTGAAAATGGTCTTTTTATAAAGCTCCTCATCCACACTGAGGCACTAAAACAAAATGAACTTGTGGTCGGCAGATCTTGACTTGCATCAGAGGTGAAAAACAGAGCTCGCCTCGTTGCACACTTCCCCTGCATCCCTGCAGTTTAGCTGCCGGACTTGCAGATCTTCCACTTAAAGGCAGCAGGGGTCTCACTCTTTTAGAGTGAAGTCCGAGTATAAAGTATAGAATCATTTTACTGCAGATATGAGGCATATTATGGTCTGAGTGACACTTCCTAAATGCCACCCAGTGTTTAAAGGACAGCTGATAATGGAAGCTGGCTGCTGGCCTGGGCTATGATGGTGTCGTGGTTTAATTGTGTGTGTGTGTGTGTGCACGCGCATGCATTTGGAAGAGAGAAGGCTTACTGGGTCATGTGACCATTATCCCATAACAGGACTGCATGCCACTCTCAGGAGTCTCCTTCAGACACAGTTTCCAAAGATGCACATCCAGAAATCAATTGGCTCTGCAGTGGAAACCACAGGGCGGTTTTATTCTGGGCCATGAAACGCTCGCTGGTTTGTTTTTTCACACCTGGTGTTTCTGGGACAAACAGCTCCGCACTGCCATCTTCATCCACATGAGGTTAAACTCTGAGTACTGACAGCACAGTGAAGGAATTCACACTATAACTGTAGAAAATGATCTAACTTTTTGTGTGTTGTATGTTTTGACAAATTAATAAAACTCAAATGTATAGTTCACTCAAAGGTGAGTCGGAATGCACCAAAAAAAAAAACCTCATTTAAAAAGTTCAATTAAACTCAGGCTGTAAAACCTGGATTTAAACCAAATGAATGAGGAATGGGAAAGCTTTGACTTCCCGGATCCCAGATGATCACAGAGAGCTCGTGGTGCAAAACATTCAGAAATATATTTTGATCCAAAACCAGAGAGAGAGCTAAAAAGCAGCTTCGTGTTCTCAGTTTTTCTGGGAATAATGTGAAGAAGTGTTAATACCAACAAAATACCACTTTAATCTGTGATTAGCATTAGAAAAAAGTTTGAAATAAAAAGTATATTTATCTCTTTTTCAGTAACAGGAAAAATTAGTGGAGGATGTAAAGGAACAAAGGTGGTTGGATTAAGGAAGGGCTAAATAAAAATAAAAAGAGGATAATTTCATGATTTGACCTCAGGGTGACCGGGGGCTGTGTCGGTATCCCAGCAAGCTCTCGTTGGCATTCACACTGTTTGACAAGAACATAATACAGTGAGGGAAAGGCTGACACACGCACGCGCGCACACACACACACACACACACACACACACACATGTTTTTCATCTGCTTTGTTATTTTGGGACTTTATGACTAATCAAGTAGCAGCAGCACCTTCACACACTCAGTCCTCCATTCACAAATACCAGGTCGAGTTTATGACCAATAAATGCTTTTAAAAACACTCGGTGCTGCAGCTCTTTGCGATTGCTTTGGTCTCCCACAGTTTGTATGGAAAACATCAACTCGTCTGCAAACACTTGGCAACTAGGCTTCCCCGCTGAGCAGTAGTGAAACTGAAAGCAAACCGTCTCCGCTTCCAGTTTGCGTTGCACTTTTTCCAAGTTTCGCTCCCACTCAGGGGTTCGTTGTCACGTGTTTGCAGACAAGTGAGCATCTGTCATGCAGTCTGTGGGTGACTGCAGCAGTCTGGCAGCAACCAAAGCTATCGCGGGGATGTTTTTGGTGTTTTATCCTCCTCTTTGGGTGGATTATTACTTTAAATCATGTCCAAGAAGTCCAAGAATAAAGAAGTGGAGCTGAAAATGAAGAGAACAATTCTCCTTTCTACCAGTACATCAGTGTGATTTTTAAAACCTGTTTTCTGTTTCTTCCTCCAGCGTTCACCATGATGATCATCTTGGCTCTGATCCGCATCGGTAAAGACCACGGCGCCGGCCACCCACCCGTCGCCTCCCTGTCCGGGGTTCCCAACCTGTTCGGGGTGTGCGTCTACTCCTTCATGTGCCAACACTCCCTGCCTTCCCTGGTGACGCCCATCTCCAACAAGAAACGCGTTGGCTCCCTGGTGCTGTTTGACTACGTCCTCATCCTCGGCTTCTACGTGCTGCTCTCGTTCACCGCCATCTTCTGCTTCGATAGCTCACTGCTGTATGACATGTACACCCTGAACTTCACGGACAACTGCGACGTGTTAGATATCCCGGTACTGCGCTACTTCCTCGGCTTGTTCCCCGTTTTCACCATCAGCACCAACTTCCCCATCATTGCCGTCACACTTCGCAACAACTGGAAGACCCTGTTCCACCGGGATGGAGGCACCTACCCGTGGGTGGTGGACAGAATCGTATTTCCTCTTATTACTCTCGTGCCCCCCATCGTGGTCGCCTTCTGCACCCACAACTTGGAGTCCCTGGTGGGAATCACAGGGTCCTATGCGGGCACAGGGATCCAATACATTGTTCCAGCCTTCCTGGTTTATTACGCCAGGCGCCACCTAGAGCCTGTGATGGGCAGAGATGCCATCAACAAACACCAGTCTCCCTTCCGCCACAGCTGTTGGGTGTGGTTTGTTTTGGCGTGGGCTGCCTCCTGCCTCATGTTTGTCACAGCTAACATCATCCTGACTGACACCAAGAAATGAGAACTCCATGTGTGTGGCCAGTCTGTGGTTCCCCTACAGGAAGCCTTAATACTGCTGGTTGGGCAGTGTGCCTTTCTCTTGAACTTTTGTTGCATTAATTAAATGTAATTAAGAGTAATTTATCAAATATTTTTGGAAAAGGGACCAAATGTCACGTGTTCTATGTTCCACAGAACAAAAGCTGGAATAATGCATGACAGTTGAAGGGAAATTATTAATAGAATCTTTTGTCATTAAACTCCAGACAGTCTGAGTTTTTCCACAAGGTTTTGCACTTTAAAAATACTTCCAGCGGGTTTATGGTCCTCACAGAACTGAGGCCCAGTGATTTGTAGAAATTTGTTCTCGCTCGAGTCGTCAGAAATGGTTGTTTTAAGAAGAGGAAGAGGTTTATACCTGCTGTCTCACCTGCTGTGGAAAGCGGCCGTGGTTGTTTGATTATTGCTTTTGTAAAGTTGCCAAAATTGTCACCGTAACCACCTCCAGGTCCAACACTCGGCAGCTTCATTTAAAGGAAACTTATGGCTTCAGGTTAGAGTTGGGTAGCATTACTTTTAAAACAACAACATTACAGGCAATAAAACAAATAATCCTTTATGTTACAACGTGACAAAATTAAACTTTTTAGAGTACCAGTAATAGACATCCGTTTGCAGTTAGCTTGCTCGTGTTGTCCGGAGGATGTGTAGCCTCTTATATGTTTACCTCTGACTTGGTTTTGGTCGCTTCTCCTCCTCAGCGGACTCCCCACCAGAGCTGTGGAGCTGCACTGGTAATCCTGAAGTAGCAGCTGACAGAAACCCAATGTAAAGTCCATCGGCTTGGTCATCACGCTGACAGTCTGTGAAGCTGCGTGCCAACCGTAGACTCGTGGACATTATCGGACCTTCAGCCTCGGAGGCTCTTCTGTGCCGACAACTCAGGAGGAGACAAAACGTCTTCTTGATCTGCAGCAACATATGCTCTATTTGCTATATGGTAATCTGAGTACTCTAGTGCGCTACCTAACACCCAGTGCTACGTAAGAGCTCTGAGGGCTGTTTTCAAAGTTTGCCTCATTCACATTCCAAACTGCAGGAAAGATCCGACGGACCTCGAGGGCAGAATGTTCCAGCACAAATATATTAAAGCAAGCGGAAGAGCAGACATGAAAAAGAGCCTGTCACATTCAGACTCGTGCTCTGTTGCAAAACTCCGTAATGAGATTGGAACAGGAACTAAGAGAAGAAAAACGAAAGGATCTGGGACGATCACTCTTTCACGTTTGACGTGCATCCATTCCTCAGCGGCGGCTGCCTCCGATCTCCTCGCCTCCCCCCTGTGAACAATGAAGCTCCATCCGTGACAGATCCACTGACAGATAGGCTTCCGGGAGGAGCTCCATCTCTGTTTATCACCTGACACTCGTGCCTGTAGTTCACACACAGGGCATGTCTTCCCATCTTCTTCTACTCAGCGCCCATTCATGACTCTGTCAGCCTCGTGCTGTATCCATCACACAGCCACACCTGACAGGATAATGGAGATCTACAGGGCTTCAGCTCCGGCTGTGACGACGGCATCTGTGGCCAGAAGTGAAGGGAGCCAACTACACAGCTTCATAAAGTGCACACTGTACTGTAAAGTCTAGTAATGCTGACTTCGTTGGCACTTGGCAGCTTCATCCGACTTCATTATTGCCCATAGGCTTCGATCTTTGACCTGTTTATGGTTCTGTCTTTGAGATTTTCATATTACAGCGGAAACGCTTCAGTTTACCCGAAGAACAACAATGAAAACCTCTTCATGCTCGTCTTTTAGCGCTGCACACAGGTTTGTAGGTGAGTGGAGTTTATAACGCAGGTCGGTGAAGTCTTTTTGGTAGCGCTGACGGTCTTAAATGGTGTCCACACAGTAAGAGACTGTCAGCAGCGCGGTGACCATAGGGTGATAATAGCAGTGTGTAGCTCAACTTTGAGGGGAGCAATGGGAGCATCTGTGGATTGCAAAGCTTCACCAGGAGTGACTGCAGTCGGTCCGAGTCAGACCACAATTGTTTGGAGACGCGTTAGGTGAGGTTGAGGGTGTTGGACTAAATTAGGTGCAACCACTGGACAACCACCCGCTTTCCTGCAAGAACGGTGCTGTCCTGTTTTTACTTGAGTGTGACTGAGCTGTCAGTGACTATTTGCAAGCACCAAAGTAAAAAAGATTCAGTATTGAAGAGGTGTAAGAGAGCAGAGCTGCATTGCTTCATAACAAGGCAACAGAAGCAGTTTGGTTCATCCATCCGTTTTCTACCACTTACCTGACCTGTGGGGTCGTTTTCATGCACTCCTCCACCACCTCTTGGAGACCGCTCAACCCTCCTGGGTTCCGGGTCTTCTCCAGGGTCTCCTCCCTCTTGGACTAAAGATAAGCACAGACACACTTCAAAAGAGGCTCCTTTCCTTTGCTTTTATCCACGATCTCCTTCTCGGTACCCACAGCTCGTGGCTCTAGATGGAGATGTAGTTCGGCCATTACACTGACCGTGCAGCATCACTGCACATGTTTAATAAGTCCAGGTTTAACTGCTTTATACACAAAACTAACTAATCTTTAAGTAAAGTTACAGATTAGCATAACTTCTCTGTACCCAGAGCTGTTTGGTTAACACTAAAACCATTGGCCACTTGTTTTGAAGCAGTTATTTAAATAAATTTAATTTCAGTGGATCCAGGTCACCATTAAAACCACATATGATGTCGCAGGTCAGGTTTAATAAAAACCATCTAAAGGTTAGCGTCGCCTGGAAGCGTCCTGCTACCACCATCGGTGCTGAAATTCTCCCGTAGATTTTAATTTAGGATTCTCTGTGCCGACGTCTGAGGCTCTGCACCTCGAAGTGCTCAGAAAATACTGAAATGGAGTGTGAGGACACAGCGAGGCCGTACTTACTGTTGGTAATGTGTGAGGAAACACATGGTAACATCTAGGTTTAAAATGGGGAAACCCAAAGAAACTGAAGCTGTTTCATCCAAACTCTGCAGCAATCAAGTTTCTGTGAGAACACAAATGTCCCGGTCAGCCCGATTGGACATCACACCGTCTGTAAGGATGTCCAGGGTGAAGATTTATCTGCAAATTTTCTGGAGATCAAGAATGAAAACAACTTTTTGAGGGATTCTGATTTTGTCCACATCATATTTACATTTTCTTCCCTTGTTATGTTTACCTGACATCGTCATATATGCGAATAAATATCCAGGTTTTGGTTTACATTTCTTTAGGCTGTTTTATGGTGAGGTTGAGCATCTGTCTGCACAGAGATAAGTCGAAGGAAGAACGGGCACGGGCTGCCGAAGCAGCAAAGATATCCAGACTTTCAAAGTACACTTAAAGTTTCTGCAGTATTGTGTACCATGTGCAGCGTACTCTGATCAAATGATTGCACCGGGCTTTGCTGTAAAGTCTTTTCTTCCGGGTCTTAATTGCTGCTGTTCTCAGTTTGTAGTAGAATTGCTTCAGTTGTGGTCAATTTAAATGCAAACACAGTTGGAGGGTGTTTCTCGGGTTCAGTGGGCAGCGGAGCCGTTCGAAAGGCGCCGCAGCTTTTTCATCAACTGCTGTAATGCAGTTTAAATTGAAAGGTAATGTGCTGTGACTCGAGTGTTTTTAAGGCACTGCAGCTGCAAGACCGGCAGCGTCGGCCCGGCGCTGCTGAAGGTCACAGAGGTGATGCCGGCTGTGTCGTCGGTCTCTAACGAGACTGTCAATAATCTCATTTCTTACAAAAATTGCCGGTTTGTGTCGCTGGTGTAACACTGACCAGCTTCTGTCTGGTTTGAGTGAGGACGCACTTTTTTACAAACCATTTACGTGACTGTAATCAGCCGAAGGGAAACGATTGAATGGAAAGAAATACAAACACTTGAACCCTGAACAGATATTTAAGCCGAAGCTCAGCGTGGATGCGTATGCGAGTGATTAGATAGCAGATGTGTTAAATGAGGACTCATGGCGAGTTTTCTTTGCCCTAAACTTCCTTCTCTTATCTGCTGAAAAGCAGCTTGCCAGACGTCATCTGCATGTAACCCATTTCTGTAAAAATGACAATCTCTGTTTTGCCAAAAAAACATTTATAATCCTTGTTTTTCTTTGTGTTCTTTTTTTTTTTCCTGTTTGTTCCAGAAGTTTACTCCCATGTTTCAGAGAATTCTGTTTCTGGGTTTTGTTTACAGAAATTTGGCCAGCCTGTAATTTTTCCTGCTTTAATTGATGTTCTGTTTTTCTTTTTTCCTTTTTTTTTTTTAATGTTTCACA
>VUQJ01003228.1:39710-50160 GCA_015108635.1 Andinoacara biseriatus | reverse complement strand
CGTTTTCCTCCCACTGTGACTGAAATACCATCTCTGGGGAGAAGCAACAAACAGCAGTAATTTTATGGAAATCTTTGGCTTTAAAAAGGTTAGATTAAAAGGCGCAAAGTTCTAGCTTCTTTGTAGCCTCGGGACAAATATCTGGATCATTTTTAACATTCACAAAACTATTAATATGTTTAAACTTTGACTTCTCCAGACCTCTGATGGAGCAAGTGGGGTTGTTTTTTGCTTCATATAACTGCCTCATAAAGACTTAAATCCTGATGCAATCAAATGTCTCACCTCAGCTACATGGAGAGGCTGCAGTTTGTGTCTTGTTGCACATTCTGTGAATTTGCACAGAAAAAAAGCCAACATAATTCTCTGAGTGAGATGAGATAGAGATGGTGTTTCCAGGCAGGCTGTGAGTCTGATCTGAGAGATAAGACTCTCCTTCATCCCTCCAAGCTGTCTGAAGCCTCCTCATTCATCACCAGGCGAAGCTGCGATGTGAGTTACATGCCAGACTCACTGAATAACATCCCCGCATATGTCACATACATATGTACTGGTAACTCTCAGAAACAAATGTTGGGCAGCCAGTTTTATGTTAGTGATATCCTCTCACACTGACATCAGACGCATCCAGAAGTAGTGAAACTAGTCTGAAAATGAGCATTTAGAGCAGTCTGGATTCAGGATCACAGGGATTACTTCCACATGCTATAAACTGACCTCGTTATTCGAAGCTTTGGCCATGTTTAATATGACCGTCCACCACTGGAACATGTGTGACAAGAAATAAGGGAAAGCAAAATAGGTTCCCTTTAAGTTTTGCATTCACTCGCTCACTTCTAATCTACAACAGCCCAACAGATTTATCAGCAGGTCAGCAGGATCAGCTATTGACTGTCAACTGATGTTGGCATTTATGGCTGCCAATAAATGAAAATTCAGAAAGCAAAGAAAAACCAGAGAAACACCCTTCAGCTGACTTACGTGTGTTGGCGTTACATGGTTTGTCCACCAGAGGTCACCCTGCAACTTTGAGCGGACTCGGTGTAAACGAGGCAATAAATATCTAAATAAAGTGTCAGGAAAATTTCTTTGTTTGCTCATATATTGGAATATCGGATTTTTAAACCTCATCAGTTTAAAAAATCCTGACGTATATCAGTCAAACTGATTTTCTAACATGTTGTTAGAAAGCTCCATTTTCCAGGGTGCCTCTGAAGCAGGGTTATTATAGTTCTGGAATTTACATTATAGTTTAACGTTTTTCCTTTTTTTTTCTCTAATTCAGTTAGATTCAGCTAGTTTTTAGAGCTGTTTTGCTTGATTTTATTTTTGTTTTAATGCTTAGTTTAGTTTTCGTTAGTTTTAGTTTTTCCTACTTTGTCAGATGCAAGATTCAAGGCGCAAGGACTATTGTGTAATAAAAACCAACGCGGTGCGCCGTGCACACACACAGTTCCGACACTCCCAACTTAAACTGCTAGAGTGGAAAACAAGGATTTCATATCAATTCACAAGGTTTTTAAATAAAATAACAAAAACGAAGGTCATTTTATCTAGAATTTTTCATTATTTGGTTCGTTTTCATTAACGACAATAACCCTGCTCTGAAACGGAGGACGACAGCAGACGTTTTCCATGCATGCTGCAAATAATTGCCTAACTTTTAAAAGATAAGCGTAGGCCGCAATAATTTGCTCATCTGAGGGAGGATGGCCTGGTTATTCTGGGCGCTGTCTTCTAATCAAAGCCTGTCGATAAAGATGGATGACACGTCACGGCTTCCTCCCACTGTACCAAAGTGAAGCCTTCAACGGGGGCCTTCACCACAGTGTGTACAGCAGTGTTTCTCTTTTCCTTTTTCATTAAAAATTCAAATAACAAAATAGAAGCTGCTTCTCTTCACCTTTTAAAAAGTTTGAACCTGCACTTGTGGTTGGTCCAGGATAAAGAAACAAGTCATTCATGAACATCTTTGAGGAAAAAAGTGTAAAAAGCTGCAGCATAAAAAAAAAACAACCCCAAAACAAACTAAAACTAATCTTGTTTTAGAAACACTTTATATGCATCCCTGCATGGATTGAGAATTTATGGGGAAATTTGAAAGTGGCCAAGAAAAACATTTGCCTCTGCATGCTTATAAATCTTGACTTAATCAGGGTGAGGATGCAGTTAATGCACAAGAGTTGTTATTACTGTTAACAGGAGGGCTGCCATTTCTGTTAATCACCCATAAAATCACTCCATCAAAGCTGCTGCTGCGTGCGCGGGAAGTTCTGCATATCAGTGAGTCCAGGTTTGTTTCTGTCATGAATCGGCTCATTAAAATTCCCATCGACGCCTCGGACTATTCATTGGGGTGAAATCAGTGCCACACCTGTGGAAAACCCACGAGAAGGTCAACAAAGTTAATTATTAAATATTTAACTGCCCTCCTGGGGGCGGCAGAGGTGACTGCGAATCGTCATTCAGCGTTTTCTTCAGTTCGGAGTTTTGTGTTGAACCCTGAAAATCGGGTATTCAGAGCATAAAGCTGTGGGGAGGATTGTGTCTTTAATATAAATGTGAAAAGAGCTTTAAAATAATTGGACCGCGGGAAAAAAACAATGCTGCCAGAAATTTCAATTTTTTAACCAACCTGTCTGTTAAATACTTCACATTTTGTTTTTATTCAAATGCCTCTTTTTTAAAAAAAAAAACAAAAAACAAAAACCCAAACAAAACCTTTTGAATCCATTAATTACAAGCTAGTAATATTGTTACTAGCGTGTGTAAACTGGACACATCTGGACATACGTCTTTATGTAGTTTCCTGTTAAATGCTACATAAACTCCAGAAAATATTATTTTCCAAGAAAATATTTTATATCTTTAATTTTAATTATTTAAAGCCAATGGTCAGTCAAGAGATGTTATTTCCACAATTCCATGTACATAATTTTTTTATTTAAACCTTTATTCATAATTAGAGAGCTGAAGGTGGGGAGGGCAGCATCAATACACTAGCAAAGAAAATACCAGTCATCTGTGATGATAGATTGTTTAAGTCTTCAGAAAAGGAGATGCTCGGGTGGAGGTGGGTTGCAAAAGCAGAGCTGGTGTGAATGGGCTAAAGCAGCTTAATGGTATAGTCACACCAGAGAAAGCAGCGGCTGGAGACTGTGGGACAAACAAAATTATTGCAGCTGTGTGCAGTGAACATGTGATGTTGTGATGCTCGCAGTCAGTTTGTCTTCTTCAAAGAGACTTTGGTGAATCAAGATGGCAATAAAATGGTAATAAGATGGAATCAATCTGCTGTCAGTTTGCTATCAGTCTGTTATCAGTCTGCTAGCATTCTGCTGTCAGTTTGCTAGCAATCTGCTATCTGTTATCAGTCTGCTATCTGTCTGTTTTCAGTCTGCTATCAGTCTGCTATCGGTCTGCTATCTGTCTGTTATCAGTCTGCTATCTGTCTGCTATCTGTCTGTTATCAGTCTGCTATCTGTCTGTTATCGGTCTGCTATCTGTCTGCTATCTGTCTGCTATCAGTTTGTTGTCAGTCTGCTGTCCGTTTGCAACTGAATGGGATCAAACTGAATTACATGTAACATGCTCATAATAATTCAGCTATTAACTGTATAAATCTGTGAAAACCGTAAATCTGTTGACGACCATATGCACAGAAATTCACATTATTTACTTATATTTAGAGTCTAATCAGAACCTCTTGGATTTGAAACAGAAATTCCCCCACAAATAGTGAAGTTGATGCAGGACAAGGATTTAACAGCAAAATAACAAAGCCTCTTGGAATATAACCAGAACACAACCAGCTGAGTTGAGTCCTGTATTACAAAGAGATGTGTCCCAGACAAGTTACAGTCATTGGCACAGATGGACTCAGATTGATTTGCAATGTGTTGGCAACCTGTCTGAATTTATAAATAGTTTACAGTTAATGTGCAAATCTTCACCAATCTATCTGACAGTGCTTGCACTCACTCCAAGTCCAAGTCAAACTGCAACTGTTTGGAGAGGTTTCCTCCCACCAGGTGACCTTTGTAATCAAAAGTCATTCCCCGGAGGTTGAGTGTGTTGTATGTTCAATCTTTTGACTGCTGCCCGATCGATGACTCGCCTGACTCTAGCTCCTCTACCAGGTGGTGGTTCTCTTGGCCATGTCCCACTGGGAGGAGATCCCAGGGAACACCTGGGAGATTATTTCTCTCACCTGGTTTGGGAACATCTTAGTATGTCCCTGGAAAAGCTGTTGGTGGTGTTATCTGGCATCCTAGTTTTTGTTAGGATTAAACTGCAATACATCCTTATGGATCATACATTTTAGCAGAAATGTAAAAATAAACATCATCATTTGAGTGTGAGGACAAATTCCCAGAGTCTATTTAGTGTTCCTGTATAGTGAGGAATTAGATATGTTTAAAATGTTGGAAGATATCAAATATAGAAATTGGATCTTTTTTATTCATAGTCATATGATCTGATTCCAGCCAGCGCAGCTGTTTTTCCAGGAGAACCGGTTTCCTCTGTAAGGTCAGAGATACTTCAGCATCGTGAGTGACTGCCCTTCATTCCAGGAGGGGCCGGCCCACCGAGGATTCATTGACAAAGTTAGGATTGATGTGGGCGGACAGCGGGGTTGGGGGGTTGGGTCATGGAGTCACCTCCATAATCCTCATTAGGATTCGCCATCGGAATGCAAAGTGGAGAAAGTGACAGGATCTTAAACCCTGCAGAGTGATGATGTTGAAACAGCCGCAGTGGGACAGCGGACGGGTTTGACACGAAGCCACGACGCTGACTGAAAAAGACGACCACAGCGTCAGTCACACGGCTGCTTCTGTCGCACAACATTATGTCGTATCTGGATTTATGACAGCCTGTGTGTAAGGTCATACGTGTTTCACTGTTTCTTCTAGAGCATCCTTAGTGCACCAGTTTACTTTTCTAATCTAGTAAAGACAAAATAAATCTTATCTTAGTATACTTATTGTCCTCGTGGCCCTAAAGTTCAGTTCGTCCTCTGTGCATCTGCCTTCTTGTCTCCATGTTCAGTCGTTTCCTGTTTTACTTTGTCGGTCTTTGTCTCGCGTGCTCAGTGTTTAGTTTTATTTCCTTGTCTCGTCTGCTGTGATTAGGTTCAGCGGCGCTCCCCACCTGTTGTTCCCTCGTTATTCCTCGGTGTCTTTATTGTCTCAGTCTCCACTTGTCTGTTTGTCCATCTGTTTCCACGCTCCAGTGTTCCCTCCTGGTTTGTTTCTATAGTTTGTAGTCCTCGGTGAGTCTCTAGCTCCTTTTGTTTTCTTCCTTTCCTTTTGTTTCCTCACCTCATAAACGACTCGCTCTCCATTTAAACGCTGTTTGCTTCCTCTCGTCCCTCGTTTGGGTCCTTACTACCTGCAGGCTTCACACAGTCAGCGGAGGATCATCTCTGGTGTCTCGATGAAACAACCTAAACCAACATGTATGTGTCACCTGAGCTGAGCTGGGCATTAGCTGCGCACGCCCTGGTAGCATACGGTTACTTTTCATTCATACTTTGATTCATTCGTGTTCTCTTGCTCTTCACTTCATGTTTTCATAGTTCCACTAATGCAATGACCCAGTTTGCCCAGCAGCATCCGCCTCCCTCATGTCGCTCCTCTCAGACACTTTGTGTGTGTTCTGTGTATTAAGATGTGGATTTATGCATGAGTGTGCCCACATGCTCGACTGAGCAGAGAAGATTCCAGAGATCATGCAGCTTATCCCAGCGTCTCGCTGCTCTCGGAGAAGATTAAGATGTATCAGCTGTACGAGTTTTGACTTTCCAGCGGTCCCCTGGTGACCGACCTCCTCCACGCTGCAAATCCATGGCCTCAGGTCGCGTCTGCCTCCGCCGACAGGGCATGGATTGATTCGCAATCTTTAGTCACAACACTCACAAGGACGGCAGTGTGGTGAAGACAAACTTTTATATGTCTGCTGATTACTTTTTTTATTTGGTCATCATAAAGTTTACTTTGGTTAAATGTATCTTCTATCTTATTAACCTTCCAGCATGCATCTATATTACAGATTGTTCTGTGGCCTTTGCTGCAGCATCTGATTGAACTTTTTCCTCAAAGTCTGGAGCAACTCTCTCAGTAATGCCTGACAGATACTCAGAAAAAACAGCTTTGTAGTAACTGAAGTTGCATTTGATGCTACAAGGAATTTGCATGTTTGTGCTCTTGTTTTTTCTCTCTCTCTCACACAGCTTCAATCTGTTGCTGCATCTTTGAAATTGTACAGAAGCATCATTTGGGATTCAGGACACAGTTCAGATGAATTGATGACACACTGTACCCTCCCCAGCCACCTTCGTCTGAAGCCATCTGTCCCCACTGCCTCGGCCCTCTGCTGCTGCATCCTGAATTGTGGCCAAAGGTGCACGTGTGCAGTCATTCTGGTTTTTGTTTGCCGCAAATGACTGTGTTTCTCTGAGGGTTAGCTCTTTAGCTACAAGAGAAATTCCAGTGTTCAGCTCCATCACACTGTCTGCTGTGATGGTATAAAATAGTGGAAATACTGGAAGAGAAGAGACTCAAAGACAGTGTCCCATTTTGAACAGTCATCACTGCTGCTGCAACATCACTCACAATAATTACTGCTCTAACCAGCCTGCTACAGTGTGCGTGCTTTACAACATGTTCTGATCCCAGCCTGAGAA
Organism: Andinoacara biseriatus; assembly: GCA_015108635.1. Lineage (NCBI taxonomy): Eukaryota > Metazoa > Chordata > Actinopteri > Cichliformes > Cichlidae > Andinoacara > Andinoacara biseriatus. Next base: position 43,472 of record VUQJ01003228.1, on the reverse strand, counting down.
ATACTGCATTGGCATCAGAGAGACACACAATGAGTCTTTTGGAGTTTGAGTTTTGACTCACTGTCTGTGGAAATGCTGGATGCTGAGAGCTAACAGTCACACTGGAGTAAAAGTTGTCTGGTGATTGCCTTGAAGTTTCATGCTTTGGTGACCAATTGCAAATAATTGCACCAATCAGCTGTTTGCCCAAAGATTGAGTGTGCAACACCCTCACGTTCTAAGCAACTCCTTTTGATTGCAGTTGCACAGGTGACCTGGAGGGTTGCAACCCGTCTCCAAACAGTTGTGATCTGACTCGGACTGACTCTGCAAATTATCACAAACAGATTGAATGTAACTTCCATGGCAGACTAGATCTGTGTTTTATCGCCATCTTGATGCACCAAAGTTGCTTCGAAGATGGCAACTGATTGCAGGTGGTTGCAGAACTGGTCCCCATCTTTGAAGCACCCATTTCAAAGTTCATGGCACACGGTCGCAATAATTTTGTTCATGTCAACATCTCCAACCGCTGTCCTCAGGTATTTGGGGTGGCGCTGAAAAGTAACACAGGAGTCTGTGTCACATTTTTGTGACCCCCCCAGTTTCTGTCGCTCACCTCTGGATTAGGCACCGAAAATGTTTTGGCTACATGTCTGAATATGCTCCACATCACAGCTTTAATCCTGCATGTTGAACAAACCAGGCTTTAATGCACCCAGTGGTTTTAAACATGATAAATGTTCGTATGTTGAAGATTTATGAGTGAGACAAGTCTCACCGTGGCCACGATCTGATGCATCCAAGCGCCGACGTCAAAGGATCCCAGAAGGATCCCTTTTAAAAATCACCCTGAATATGAGAACAGGCTTTCATCACCCAGCTGTATTATTCCCAGGAAAATGCACATATAAAATGCATCCAAAGCAATTTTTAACTTATCAGAAAGATGTTTAATGATGTCTTAAATTAAACAAGAAGTAGAGTCAGGGATTCGCCCCCTGCTGGCTGACGTCTGCAGCTCCAAACAGGGCTGATAAACACAGCTCAGAGTGGTGTTAGCATCTCTGCATGTATGGCAGCTGGGATGAAGTTTGCAAAGCATCAGAGATCATTATTCCACCATTAGATATGGTCTGTTATGGGCGACGTAAATGACTCCAGTCAGCTACCTTTAACGGTCTGCAGAGACTTCCTACTCCATGGGATTAACTTCAGGGTACATTTCAGACAGTTTCTCTTTAATGTGGACCCTGCAGACTATTTTAGCCTGAACTAATGACTGATATGCACACACTGAGAAGATAAGTGGACCCTCCTGAGAACGCCATCCCAAATGTTGTTAGAAAAGTAGATGGACTGTGGCGTGCTCCAGAACTGCTTTAATTTGGGTTAAAGGGGCACATTTCAAGCCCAATATTATTAAAGCCTTAGAGATCCAACACTGATCCCTTGGTAATGAAACGAAGGCAAGCATCAGTTCGTGGGTGGAGATAAAATTGGCGTCTTGGGAAAGTGTGGAAAGTCTTTAGTGAAACTAGAAGACTTTAGATTATATTATAGAGACATAAATCTGAAACGAAGTCAGGAGCGCCACCATGTACAAACTAATGAGTAATAAGCAAACATTTTACATTGACTTCTAAATTCTGCTCAGTGGGGAGAAGCGCTACCTGCACTGTTAGAAAGTCTGCAGCTATTTGGACCATCTGCAGGTGCGCTGCAGCTTTTTGGGATGAGTTACAATCTTGCAGTCGTGAGGTCACAGAAGTGTGGATGAAACTGTCAGGAATCTGGGAATATATATAATGTGCCTCATTTTCAGCTGATTGCACAATTTTATTAATGTGAACAGAGAAATTGGGAGGAGTGGCACGACTGTGACACATACTGTAAATTGTCAGTGTACTGATCTACAAAAAATGAGCACCTCACTTATATACTCAGTTTAAATGGAGGAAGTTTGGGGACAAATGCTGAGACAGAGACTTTTACCAACCAGCAAGAATTTAATGGAAACATGCTGAAAAGGAGTTAAAGATAAATTTGCCAGCTGTCTGAACTAAGCTGAGATTTGGTTAGAAAGTTGAAAGGTCTGAAAAAAGTAGTGCCTTTGCATCTAAACTGGACTTCAACACATTGACCGTAGTGAACCCAAAGCACGCCGGCACACTGGGCTCGCCTCGGCGGCCCGAGGGCTCAGGCTTTTCCCCAGAAGAAGAAGGTGGCTGTAAATCGAATGAAAACGCAAACATATTAATTTGAAATAATATAAAAACTATTATACGTAAGAAGCCGGAACCGGAGTGTTTCTTTGAAAAGATGATTTATCATTTTATCAGCTCTCAGCGTTGCTGATTAATCAATCAATCATCTCAGCACTTCCTTTTTAAGTCCCTTTGCTTCAGTTTGGAGCGTTAACTTCCCATAAAAAGCAGAGCAGAGGAGTCTTCGTCTTCGCCGTGCTGTAATTAATTTTTCTCCTCTTCTACACTTCAATGAGCTTTTCTTTCTTCTTCTTTTCTTACCTCGCTGCCTTGCCCTTGGTCGAGGTCAGTCCTAGCCGAGCTCGTGTGTGCAGGTTACAAATTGATGGCAGGCTTTCGATGTCATATCTAATTAGTCTCCAGGTGCCCCTTTTTTTCTCATCTCACCCGTCCCGCCCCACCATCATCCCTCTGTGGACTTTAGTCCTCTAATGCCGCCCTCAGCCTCCAGTTTTGTTCTCACCCAAATGACTTGTCAGTGAGGTTGCTTAATTATTTCCTGCATGTGCCAATAAGTCGCCTCTGTGAGTACGATAGCGTTAGCGACCTGCTGTCCAAATGTCCTGTTTGTAGGAGGCAGCCAGTCAGAGGGAAACGGGGCGGTGACCTCAGTGAGAGACCAGCTTGTTTCAGGAGGAGGATCAGTATAAAGATCAGTATACCACAAATAGGGATTAAAACAAGAGGAAAAAGTCCGTGTTATGAACTTTAACGTGTGGAGAGATCCAGAGCTCTACATGCCTGAAGTGCTCAGTGACTGTAGTCACCGAGTGTTGGCTGGATAACGGTCGGCTGTATTTCACTCATCTGTTTATTGGTATTGTTGTAACACAATACAGTGACTCAGCTTTTCACGTCAGCTCCCAATGAAAGACTAAACCGGACCATGAATCACATTTACAGGGTGATTCTTGGCTTTATGTCGCTGCATAAACCATCGCTGCGCCTCTAAAAAGGAGAACAAAACTGCCATTAACTTGGTGTTTCTGTATCTGACCCTTTAAAAAACAGGGTCATTTGTGCCTATCAGTGAGTGAACCTGGAGGCCTGGGCTCCCATCACCTGGAGGAATATGCAGCTGGATCGTGTGCTAAAAAAACCAGTGGAAGGAAGTGAAATATCTCTTTAATATCCCATCCAAACGGTTTGCCACGTGTTGATGATGAACAGCACTGCCCTCGCTGTCTGAGCCTGTTTGCACGAAAGCTCTCCAAGGTCCAAAGGATTTGTCCGGTTTTATTGCTGGTATTTACGGAGACATGACATAATATTTGTCCCCCTGTCTCCTGCCTCTGAAACTGTCCTGAGATGTACCCTTGTCCTTCTACTCTGGCTGCAGCCGGCTGCCTTGTTTCTGTCATGGACGACTCGTCTCCCCCTTTGAGGGCCGCTACTTAAATCTCCACTAATGCTTCTTAGCGTGCGTGAGACTCGTTTCCTTTCATGGCCGTGAGAACGCCGCAGATCAGCTGCAGGTTGGACAGCTTCTGGATTCTACCTGAGCTTTTTTTTTTTA
>VUQJ01003228.1:0-10072 GCA_015108635.1 Andinoacara biseriatus | reverse complement strand
TGTTGGTTGTTAGCAGGAAAAGCTCCCCGGCGTTTGCAGAGAGGCGCAGCTTATGATTAAATATTATTAACCCTTTAAATATTAGTATGGATACAGATCTCTCTTAAACAGCTGGTGGATAATTGGCATTGATACAACACTTTTGATCTTTTTGCTGCTTTATTTCTTTTTATCTTGAGCGTGGTCTTTCTCTGCGGCTGCAGGGACGGCTCGCTCTGTGTTTACCCTGTTTTAGAGATACGGCAGCTGCACACCTGAGTGAGCTGTTTGCACACGACTGTTGTGCGAATGAGTGTTGATCTTGTGGTTTGTTAGCCGGATGGATGCCGAGGACTGTGTGAAGGGCTATTCTGTCGCTTGCAACTTTCTCTGCAATCAGACGATCCCTTACGACAAACGTGACCAAATGCAGACAAAAGTTAATAAAGTGCAATAATGCATCTTTTAATTTTCTCTAATACTGGCCTAATTAGAGCCTGAAATGTTTTAGGTGTCAAGACTTGACGGTAACAACTGGAGTTGCATTATGGAGCATTTTATAAAATACATCTGGATATAAAAGCAAGTTAATCAATCTTTGAATTTTCTTTATAGCCTGATTCACAGACCTGATCATGGCAGCTCAGTGATTGTGTGGGAACTTTCATAAAGCAAATTGTGTTTCTGCTATAACAATCGATCGAACATTAAAAAAAAAAAGCTCCATCATTTTGAGATTTGGCTTGAAGAAGCAGCCGACTGTGCTGGTTGGGCTCCTCTGAAGTTCTGCAACTTTCTTTGGGAAGTCAAGCTTTAAAATGAAAACAAATTTGAAAGTACAGATTGTCTGAAAATGCCTCTTTTTACATGGTAAAGATGTAGACCTGCCATTCTGTGTTAGCCAGCTCATGTATTGATGTTAATCATGTCTTTATCAGTGCAAAATACCATTTAGGAGAAGCTGCTGGCTTGATTTGACCATTTATTTTTTAAAATATTAATAGGTTAATAATGTTTATGGAATAGCAAATTAGCTTCTGTTAGCTGAACTAGTTTCTTCCACTATACTACATTTATTTTTTTCTGCATGTGTGCAACAGAACACAATTTTAAACGAGAGGATCCCATTCTTTAAATCTCCTGAGGACACGAGAGGATACAGACGAAGAGGACAGAGGATGATTCCAAAAGGCCGTTGAGATGGCCTCGTTCTTTATTAAAGGATAGTGTAACAATGGAAATACACGATACTTTATATAGGTTTCCCTTTTTAAAATCCCAGTCAAATTACACGAGTGACCAGTGGAGCAGAAAGTCTCAGAAGAATGGTGCACCCAAAGTCGTGGACTTGGAAATTTACGGAAGACGTATCAGTGGTTTGATCACAAAATTATATCGGTAATTTATCACTCAATCCGAATGCCGAGAAACTGAAGTGATTTTGAAGGAAACGGGAGCAGAAAATGACAAGTTGTAATCGGATTGAGAGGCTGCAGTATATCGTCTCCCAGTATTCTTTCACAGAGCAACACAGCATTTAAATAACAATCAACTGGTTCAATTCATTGCCTTTTTTTAAAATTTGTATTTCGGTTTGGCTCATAAAGTCCCAGCAGTAATCTGCTTTTGAGTGTCTTCTCCATTTACATATCGCTGCCCAAGATTTTATTGCACTGATAATTGAGAGTCAATGCTCTCAAATACACTGTTGGTGTAGAGTTTTATTTTTGCTTTAACCAGAGGCTGAGGGGAGAACCTCCAGGCATTCCTTGGAGGGGCTCAGTCGGAGAGCCTAATGGAGGACTGTTAAGGATGGTGGTTCAGACCTCAGACTCCAGGCTTGAAACCCTGCCCCAGGGCTTTGGCACATAGGGACTGTTGACTCTGCGTGCAACCAACACCTGCCTCCGCTCTCTGCCCCCTGAGCCCGGGTCCTCCCTCTTTCCTGTGCCATCATAGGCCCCAAACATATTGTTGTGGTACACCACCTGCCTGTCACTCATACGAGGCAGCATTGCTGCGTTATCCGGGCAGTGGCTTGTACAGGGAAACAAGTGGCACATGTCCTTGGAACTGTGGTAGAACTGGGATGGTCCCTGAGCCAGTGGCCCCACGTACACCGGTAAGTCTGTGTACGAGTTCAGGTAGGTGGAATAGTGTCTGTGCACCACTGTGGAGGAGGAACGGCGCAGGGCGGCGGCATTCTGCAGAATGGCTTCTCTGTAAGAGGGCAGCCGGGTGGACTCAGAGTACTTGAGCTTTTGCTTGTAAGGGTACGAGCCCATGTGGGCTGGGTCCAAGTAGGCCGGCTCAGCAGCCAAAGGGTAGCAGGACAGGTTGTGCCCCAGACTGCCGTATAGCTTGTGGGGTTTTGGGTTAGCCACGACCACCCGTGGAAACAGGTCAGGCATGTCTCCTCGGGTTGGGGGAGATGTGGATGTCGAGGGCTTTGTTTCATCTACCTGACAGATCCTGTCGTTGCCCCATGTGGCTTTGAGGAATGAGGCGCGGCGGTTCAGTTTGTCCTTTCCGAGGAGTGGTATGTCATCCATCTCGGGTTCCAGGTAGGACTTCATACAGGAGTTGCAGCTGGTGCTGCCACTAGGGTAGTGTCCTGCAGTGCAAGGCATGGCAGCTGCATTGGGGGCGTGGTTGCTTAGGAGGTGGTTGGCTCTCAACTCAGCGAGGCAGGTTTGAGGTTCATCATAGTCACCTCTCACTCTGGGGTCTGCAGCATCAAACACGTAGCTATGGGACCTCCTCCGCCGACTCCCACAGTCAGGGGGGTAGCTAAACTTTCTCCTGAGAGGTCCTCTGTGCTCCATGTAGATATCAGGCATCTGGAAGTCCCTGTAAGTGGCAAAAGGAGAGATGGGGTGTCGGGCTTGGTTCTCCACATACAGCCTTCTGCTTGGATGGGGGTTTGAAGATCCAGGAGGACCAGGATCTCTCATGGCAATGTGAGGGCTGCTGAGGCTGGAGATGGGCAGAGTCCTCTCCAAGATGTGCTGACTGCTGCGGGCAGGCAGCGTGTACCGGAGTGGTGTCGGCCGAGTTACCACCCGGGGCTTATCCAGGAGGGGCTGGGTAGAAGAGTCCCCATAATGAATTGGAAAGGTGGGTGTGATGGCCCTCTGAGGGTATGGTGAATGGTTGTCTGTTATGCTTGAGATGTAGGGCAGGCGACCATGGGTCATGTCTGTGGTTGTAACTCTGGGTGGTAGGGCGACTCGCACGTTGTCGGCCCCTCGCCTGCTCCAGTTCTCTATTGTTTTGGTGGCATTATCTAAAGAGTTCTCCACTCTCGCAGAGGACACCATGTCCTTGGCTGTCTTAAGCATCTTTAGCATATTGGCTTGGGTATAGTTGGAAGTGACGTCTGGACTCGGTATGCTCCCGTTGCGGTCAGTTGACTCTACTCCATTGAAGCAGCTGTAGATGCCCTGCAGAGAGGTGGAAATGTAATATTACCCATCTGCAAGCTTCATCAGATATCAGAACAAATGACATGGGAGAGAGAAGGAGAGTCATCATCGTTTTTGGTGTTTTGTGTGTTTTGCTGTGATTGAAATGTTTGTGGACACAACTTCGTCTCAGGAATATAAATGAGCGATTTGCTGATCATGCATTTACCGTATTAGTTTTTCCTCTTTTATCCCATCAGCTATATTTTACATCCACATTGCATATCTCTTTGGAATACTTAATCTCACTTTGGACTACACGAGCCACCGAGATGAAGGTTTTTTTTTTTTTTTTAATGGGGCAATTTAAATTCAGTTTCATAGGCAGCACGACTGCCACTTTATTTCAGCAAGCATCCCTGAAGTCCTTTCATTGCTTTAAGCTCATTTTATTTTACAGTCTTTCTTTTATGGCCGCTACCCTTGAACTGTTGTGGTTGTGTACTGATCTGACTTACTGGATTTCGAAGGGAACCAACTGCCCAGATTTGTGGAGTTAGTCTGTGACGCTAACCCTGTTTGGATGAGTTTTCCCAGTTTTCCCAGCGCTTCTTAAATGTAATAGGCCAGATATTTAAATGTGATTGAAAGTAACATAAAACAGGCAGGTACTTACTCTACTGATAGCTAGGAGGAAGTCCAGACGCTCCGATTTGTGGACCGAATGTCGTAGTTTCCAGTAGAGGAGATGTTCCCAAGCAAAAACCAGCAGGCTCAGGCCCATGGCCACAAGCAGCATGTAGAAGACCCCGGCCATGTTGTCAATGTCCAGCTTACTGCTCATGACTTCTTTCTTTTCATTGCGGCAGATGCCAGTGAGCCAGACGGTCTGCAGCTTTTGTGTGTCACCTGTGAGCAAAGAGTACAGAATACAGGCTTAAGCTCTATTTGCATAACACTGACAATATTTTTAGGGAGTACTAGAACACCCTCCAGTCCCCCCTTTGAAAGTAATTTACATGGGATAATGAAATTCTTTCAAATAACCAGCACCCCAGATAAAACTGAGTAAGGTAGTTTTTCCTCTTTGCAAATTGAAAAATCCTGGCCAGGCAGCAGCTGTTCATCTAAAATGAAGGTTCTCAAAATACGGCCCACGGGCCCGTTTGAGGCCATGGGTGACATTTTATCTGACCTATGCAGGAAGACTGCAGGAAGGACTGCACTTCTGTGCATCTCATTCATCCACGTTTCATATTGAAACCGAGAAGCACAAAACAAGACCAGTGTAGCATTTCTCTTCAATTTCGGGTTCGTCTCTCGTTATCGCCATTATGGTTTGTGCAGATGGATGACAGTCTCAGGGGACAGCCAGTGGCGGGAGTAATCACCAGTAGCTTGCCAATCGAGGCATTTCATCAGAATTATTGTTATTATGAGGTCCATATTTAATGTCCTGGCGATATCTCTGCTTATAACGGATACCTGCGACATGGACGTGTCTTGCTGCGCACGAGCATTCGGATACAAGTATTTCATGCACTTCTGCCCCCTTTGAGGTACACGTGCATGTGTGGAGTGGCTGCACTCGTCCATCATCTCAAAATGAGAGAGAACACGAGGGCATTTCTGTCTGCTGATTGTTAAATTAGGGCTTAATGTTGCAGAGTTTGGTGGTGAAAGGCTCGTGTGTGGGGACAATAGAGCAAAACCAGGTGAACTATTTTTCACAAATAAAAAAAAGACGGAACACAACGTAGAACTACAGGCCTAAAAAATAAAATAAAAAAACTAAGAAAGGGTGGAAAGTGCTACCTCACCTTTAACCCTCTGTCCTGCTCAGTCGGCTATTATTAAAACTGGTCCTCTATTGTATATGAATGGAAAAATTTACCATCAGCCAGGAACTGGAGCAGGGCCAGGTCGATGGGCCGCTTCCAGCGTGAATCCTTCTGCAGTGCGATGCCATAACCAGTGGTAGCAAACACTTTGCCGCTGCCAATAGTCACCAGCTTACAGCCTTCGTCTTTGCCAGCCATGTAATTCAACACGGCAGCGTCATAGATGAAGGCATCCAGCTTCCTAGAAGAGTAAAGAAAAGGAGTTTTACTCAAATGGCCATCGTGTAATCGTTTGGCTCTTCTTTCGGTCACACTTCTGCTGTGAGTACGTTTTTATGATTCCTGGCAGACACTTACCCTGTTTTGAGGCTGTTAAGGGCATCCTCCACTCCCTTCTGGTTGTATTTGACCATGTGGGCATGCATCTCGGGGTAGTTACTCCTTATGTTGCGCTCTGTGCTGCCATTTGGGACCGTACCAAAGCGGAATGGAGGATACTGCTCCTGTGGCTTTTGAAACTGGAAGTGGAACAACAATTTTTAATGACAAAAAAAAATATTGTTGACTCAATAATTATCTCTGTAGAGACAAAGGCACGGGATCATATTCAGTTTGAACTTTTCTCTTGGGGAACTTCAGAGAAAATTTATTTTTCTTTTTTCATTTCTGACCTTGTGAATCAAATTTTGGTTGTTTTCCATTATACACTCACAAAGTATTTTTCATTAAAGGAATTTTCTCTCTCTGTGCTTTCATAATAAAAAATTTTCTGTTTAATGATTGGTCAAATACTGAGATGCTTTTATATGAGCATAATGATGGGATTTGAATGACTTGTTGCCTGCTGCTTCACAGTATTTACTCACCTAATTTTACAGCTCAGACTATCAGAAATGAACTCCAGCATCTAACACACTGTGTCCAGAGGAGGTAAAAATGAACAAATATATTATATAATATTTCATAGGCACGTGTGAAATGTAAAAGTGAGGTCAGAGGTCACGTGACATATTTGGATTCAAACTATGTGATATATGCTGTCAATATAAACAATGGCAGTAAGAAACACAGTTTTAACTATATAGTATTATTATCACTCTGACCTTCAGATCAGTGTGTTGACCTTGAAGGAGAGGTCAGAGGTCAGATGTGACGTGATATTTAAAATCTTTATATGGTTCTTTCTATACACACCACACCTGTAAGAATCATAGTTTCTAAGCTTTTTGTCAGTTTTTGTCCAATAAATCATGACGTTGACCTTGAAGACCTCTGCGGATGTGAGCCAAATTTTAATGGATTGTTAACATGACCCCACTCTGCCCCCCCTACAAAGTTTGAGCAGAAGGGGACGGGGGGAGTAATAATGAGTTTATTTCTGGTATTTTTTTCACCATTAATTATTATTCATCCACTCTAAAGAAAAAAACCCCACAGGAACAGGTTTGGGAGAATTTAACAACCAGCACCAACCAACCAACCAACCAACCAACCAACCAACCAACCAACCAACCCAATGACGTCACATTCTGAGCTGGCACAAGATGGCGCTGCACACGCTCACACTTCTTAAATCCAGCCTCACAGGCAGTGTTAAATCTGGTTTTTCGAGCTGAGCTCCATGATGTACATTTATACTGTAGTGCTTCATGCCCACTTTAATACTGCAGTGTCCTCACAGTAGTCCAGCTCGTCTGTATCACGCTCTCTTCTGATACAAGGTCACTTTCTGGGGCATCATCTTGTACCTCATTTGCATTTACGTAACCTAAGGGGTTCAGCACAGCTGGACCAACAGCAGTTGAGCTCTCGCTTCCCACCATGCCGCCACACAGAACTCCTTTTAATAATCTACGGGCTCGCTGTCAGACTGATTCTGTTTCTTTCGCTGTGTGGCGGAGTTAATGTATGATGAAACTAGAATTGTAAATGACTTTGCTGGAATTGTAATGAGTGGCGGACAGCTCGGTCTTTTCCTCAAATGCCTCTTTAATCCCTTCAGTTGCCTGCAAGCAAAAAGTCTACAAATCATTTTTTGTGCTGATGGTTTAACATGGATTTCCTCGTCAATATTCCTATAAAACACATCCCCAGGCCAGACGAATATTCATAAGATAATACCAGAAAAATATAATCGCTGTCTGCCCAGAAAATCCACTTGCGTATTATGTTTCATAGGCTTTCCGTTGACATCACCTTCTAAAGAGTCTGGATACTGTATGTAATTCAATTTTCCCACTTACTGCGTGAACCCTTTTGTGTTTTGCAGGGGAAGGGAAAAGTCACAGCTGTGACATTGGCATTTCTGGATATTTACATTTCATAGCTCTGCCGCATGTTGTTTACCCACCCAAAATAGAGCACCTTCCTAAGCTGTACATTAAACACAGCAACACGCTCAGGACAGTCAATGACAGAGGTCGGTACCTTTTTGTCGCTCAGTCCAGACACTGTGTCGATGTACTGCTCCTGGATCATGAAGGCTGCCAGGTTGGCTGTGTAGGAAGCCAGGAAGATGACGGCAAAGAAGGCCCAGACCAGGACCATGATCTTACTAGTGGTGCCCTTTGGATTCTCAACAGGGACGGAGTTATTGAAGACAATTCCCCACAGCAGCCACACCGATTTCCCGATGGTAAAGGTGGGACCTCCAGGATCTAGAAAGGATGAAACTTTCATTTGCACAGGTCACCTGGTGGGAGGAATCTTGTCTCTTAACAGTTGTGGTCCTTTCCAGATGGACTGCGATCTCTCACACAAAGGTTTGCAAATAACCGTCTTATTATAAACACATCAATCAATCTGAGTGAGCCTGGAGGCGGGTGGCCAACTTTCGACTCTGTGAACGCGATAGCTCGAGAACGATGTCGCCATAGATGCAGCTATTAAAAACCTCTTAGTTCTTACCATAATGATGCCAATCACAGAAGGTGACTGTTCTCAGTGGTTTATATTTATTAGGATTTTAGCATTTGGTCACTGAGGCTCATATACACCCCATTAAAATCTACCTGTAAAGGTGTTCTTGGACTTCAGGCTGCCTTAAGATTCTGCTGCCAGGAGGCTGAGGGGAGCTCCGGCAGCTGATAGTATTCTCTTTTTTATTATTTATCATTATTGTTTCATTGTTTACATTGTTATAAACTTCATAACATCATATATGGCACACTTTATAAAATATATAAAAACAGAGACTGCTCTAATAAAGATTAAATAGAAAGCTACGAGCTTAACCCGTATGGCCTTCATCCATTATAGACCACATGGCTCTGAATTGAAACTGCAGTGTCTCAATTTAGCAGGCATTGATCCAATATGTGACCGCTGTAAATAGGATTGGATAGCACATGTTCTGTAAAGCTGCTTGAAACCCTCAATATGTCACGTCTGCCAGCTTTTAAAATGTATTTTTAAAATTACATTAAAATTGTATTACATCAGGAAAAAAAACAAAAGCTTCTCGTTTAAATTTGAAAAACATATGTTGATACTGATCATCATTTTCTGCATACCAAGTGAACTGGATTCAATTCAGCTTGAACCTTTCAGAGGATGTTAGTTAGGTCTGGAAATAAAAATGTAAAATGGAGTTGTTTTACTGATGTCAGTAAAACACAGTTTAAAAACAAAACTCATGCTTACAAACAGCCAAAATGAGCCTGAGTGACTGAATTTCTGCAGCTAATTAATGTCATTTAGAGGGTGCAAGAAACATTTGGCTTAAATAAGAAATGAACGGTCTGGCTTTTGTGTGGTTACTTGTTCTAGCGGCTCATCAGAGAAGTCTGTGTTATTTTAATTGGATGTTATTTAGCAGTAATGAACATGTCTCTGTGTCTCTGCGGTGCATGCATGCAGTTTGTGGGTGGAGCGTGCTGTTGGGTGGAGATGCAGCGGGTTATGACACTCACCTTTGGCACTGACCAGGCTGCGGTTATACCCGACCGGACTGCAGTATTCAAAGACAAAGACTGTGATGGCCACAACAGTGAGACACATGACGAACATCATCACCCACACTGCTGGACTGTACGGCTCTGCAGGGACAGAGAGGGGAGTCAACTGGACGCACGTGCTGGTGGATAGACGTGGATATGGAAACTTTCTAGAAAATGGCTTTGACATCAACAACAATCAGCAGTTAGAGTATATTTCACACTTATACATGATATATGGATATTTTACAAAACATCAATATTTGCAAAATAAATACAGAATTAGGCAGTTTATTGGTGCCATTTGATGTTGTGTTACATGAAGTGTTTCTGGTGCAGTGTAACAGCTTCTCTTGTTGCTGTGTGTCCACATCAGTGCGTGTCTGTAGTTTGTGTGTCGGTTGGAGGACGTCTCGACTGCCATCTGCTGCAGGCAGCACACTGAGTGAAATATCCTCAACTGAGCGGAACCATTTTTACCCAGTGCAGTGGTTATTATTACAAATAATCAAATATAGATGTCAGACTGAAAAAGCTGATATGATTTTCTTTATTTTTCCGTATCGTCCAACTTGATCAATACTGACGCTCTGATGTTAGCTGAAGCATTCCTCACCTAAAAAAGCAGAAGGAGAGACAGTCCCGTTGCTTCTAGCCACCATCACACTGATCCCCGTCTCCACAAACGGCACTGAGAAGTCAATAATCTCTGAGCGCTCTTCGTTTATGGTCAGCGAGCCGATGGCCATGTCTGCCCGTTTGTAGAACACCTGTGGCAGAAGAAGAGTCAGCAGCGGGTTTGTGTGTGTGTACAAACAGATAGCAGATGTTTGTCTGGTGTGTTCATAAATCGAACTGTGTGTTGCTACATAATACAGGACATCCTCTGCTGATGTTTGAGATAAATCTCATT